>VYZV01026525.1:139008-157452 GCA_013401275.1 Pandion haliaetus | reverse complement strand
TCCTCAAAGTGATTTAAGAACTGACGTAAATATTATTTTTTTTTTTCTTAAAAAATGTGGGGAGGAATGTGGAGATGGAACGTTGGGAGACACTGTAATTCAAAAGGCTGGTCTATTAACACAGGAAGAACTAGATATCTTTGAGGATAGAATTATAAAGTGGGATGAAATTTAATTGTATATCATGCAAGGTCATGCACGTAGATACTATCAGGTGCAAATTCACCACCTGGAAATGGTANATCATCTGTAAAGGCTACCAAAATAATGAAGTTAACTTTATGAGTTAATTTTTTTCATCTGTTTGCAAAAGGAGAAGCCAGATGACTTGCCAAACAGGACCAACTAATGCCATATAGCCAGCCACCACTCCATCATTTCAAAAGTGTAAAGACAATGGGAATATAAAAGTGTGTTCAGCTGATGTTACCTCTCTGAAAGATCTAAGTCTCACAGTTCTGACAGTATTACAGATTTAGTAGGAGCAGCTGAGAAAATTTGACAGATTTCTCTTTCTTTACTAGCAGAGAGATTTCCTTGTCAGAGGTCCACACCCAGCTGAGATGTTGACCAAGATGTATGTACACCAACTGACTGAGATGATGTTTTCATTATGAAGCAAGGGCTCACATAATTGAAATCTCAGTGGTTGCAATAGCTGTAAGAAGGAAACTGTACTTAAATATTTTATTTATTAGGAATTTATTCTAGAATGATCTGTTAGTTGAATAGACAGCTGCAGCCTTTCTCAGATATAAGGGCTCCATAGCATTCTGCAGCCTTTCTGAGATATAAGGGCTCCATAGCATTAAGCATGACTATAATCGGAGTTGGAGCTTTCAGGAGTCCAGAGACAACACAGATTTTTTTGGGATCTGTGATGTCTTTAACACTAGGAGTCCTGATAGGCTCATACACAGAAATCCTTGTTGTATTCAGCCAAGGTTTTTTGTCTCTGATCTAGACAGTAAGGAGGTCACCTGTTGTGAACTGCTTGGTTGCTATGTGAACAGATTGGTTGCATGGTCTGAGAAGAGCAGACAACCAACCATAAATTGTAAAGCTTGTAGGATTTCATAGCTGAATTGTTTGCTTGATTTGCTTTTATTGAAGATCAAGTATTTTAACAGTAACATGAACAGGATGGAATATTAGACAATTTACTGATGACATTTTCCCAGTTAAATGATGTACAAGAGGTATGATTGATTTAATCTGGTTTTGGTTGTTGGCAAATGTGTTCTATCTGTTTATCTTATACTTTCTCTACAGATGGTAGAAAAATACAGTCACTTTTAGGGTTGTAATTGAACTTGAAGGTTTGAAAAGAAACATACTCCAATTTTCAGTTTTAAGTTAGACTTATTCTGTTGTATTTTCATTTAATTTGCTTGACATTCTACTCTATATTCAGCAGAACAGCTATTTGCTTGAGATGAATTTAAATCACCTTCTCATCAGTTGTTTCTTAAAAATTATATTTCCTCCTCTTCTTCAGGAGATTTCTCATACATTATAGAATTCCAATCAAAATTCCTCAGAGCATCCAGCTTTCTTTCACTGTCCTTTTTTTCAAAGTCAAAACACTTTTAGTACACAGCATTCTCTCATGAGTATTTCAAACTCAATGATAAGCTGATAAGTAGATCCAGGATGCTCTGTATCTTAAATGTGATTTCTTATATTTGGCTCATTTCTTAGGATCAGGCATGGAATAGTATATCCTTGGACCATAAAACCTGTTCAAGGTATTACTGGAAACAAAACAAGGCTGCATTAAGAATATGTAACTTTCAAGAATGTGTTCTTCTTTATAATTGCATTCCTGTTATCCTAATCAATATCACAGTAATTAAAATGCCTCATGATCAATGTTTCTGCCTTGTTCAGGAGGTGTCTCTTATCTCTAAAAGGTTGCCATGATCTACTTTTTCTAACCTCACTAAAGGTTCCTTGCCAAAAATCATTTGACTCCCTATTTGGCTATAAATTACATTTAAACTGCCTCTACTGACAGATAAAATTGTACAGTTTTTCCTTTCATGCTACATATAGTAGCTATGTAACTTCATTTTTTTTATGAACTGCATGTTTTTTTTCACTGCAAGAATATTTTAACTTTTTATCAGATACTTTTATTATCCTGAACCTAATATCCTTTCTCCAACCTCAGGGAGACTTTTACTTTTTGCATGTGTTTTTAACCACCCGCTTTGTATTTACCATCCCTCCCAGCAAGCACTTGGCTTGTTGCATGCTGTGAGTTCTGCCGGGAGATAAAGCACAGCCTTTCAGCCACTATAAAAACTGAGTAATTCTGCTTGATTTGAGTGTCTTTACCAAGCTGTATACTTGGGTAAAAGCCCTGCATGGAGCTCATCTGACTTAACTTGGAAATCTAAAAGTTAGACACAAAAGGATGAGCCAGACACCTGAAGCTCCCTCTCCAGTCAATGCAGGGAGATACCCACATCTGACCTTGACCTCATAGCAGGACATGGGCAGGTCAGATGGTTCATCCTCTGGAAATGTCGACATCGACAGCACTCAACAATGTGAGATGGATCCCACTCACGGACACTGCAGCCTCACAGAATCAGCTGGATGACATGCTGTCAAACTAATATCTTTGAGGTCCTGATCTTACACTTTTCTTCTGCTTGCTCTAAATCCCTCTCTGCGTCCTGGCAACTACAGTGAATAATAAATGA
Source organism: Pandion haliaetus (assembly GCA_013401275.1). Lineage (NCBI taxonomy): Eukaryota > Metazoa > Chordata > Aves > Accipitriformes > Pandionidae > Pandion > Pandion haliaetus. Next base: position 154,741 of record VYZV01026525.1, on the reverse strand, counting down.
CACCTGGACTCCAGCCACCAAATCATTTCAGTGCTTTAACCAGAGTTGCAAACATTATGGTGTTCTTTGGTCACATCCCATAAAGTAAAAGACACACCAATATTTCTATTTCTAGGAAACATTTCTAATCTCACTTGGTTGTGGCACCTTTTTTCCTTAGATCACCAGCAGAACATGCAGAATAGACATATCAGATGATTCCCAATTTTCTAACCTATTATAAAATTTTTAGTAATACCTTCAGCTTTTGTAGGCTGATTCTTCTCCTTTATCTCAGCTCATCTGACAGAAATAGCTATCTATAAAGTGTGCCATTGACCCTTCTATTGTCAATACATCTCTATTTTTATGTTCAATAGCTTCCTCGAGTGTTAAGCCACCCCCCCCACCCCACCCCCCCAAAGCTGTTCTCTGGCTTACTGATATTCAGTGCCTTAGTTCTCAGAGACTATTATTCCGCTCTCCTCTTCTGAGTATTTCCCTTAGCCTTGCTGCTTTTCCAGGCATTTACTTAGTCAGTGCCTTTTCTGCTGCCTTATTTTTTTGTGTGCCGCGCCTCAGAATTAATCTTTTTGCTGCACAGTCACAGCTTGTACATCTTTCCTGATGTCATCACTCCCTTTGCATTTGATACTAACTACATGTCTTCTATTATTCTGTCATATTCATCGATCTTCACAAGAAAATCAGCCAGTTGCTCTAATTTGCCTGTCTGATCTTCTAGTACCACAGCTAACTGACAACACTCACACAAAAAGTGTCCTCAGCTTGATAGCCAGAAACATTTCAGTCAATATGTTCCATTATATATATCCTAAACTTCACAGGTGCTTCCAAATGAAATAATTCACAAATAATCTTGGCTTAACCTCCAAAGGGAGAAAATAAAGGCAACCAAATGATAAGGATTAAGATACTTTCCAGGCAGGTTTCAACCCTTTTATGTAAATTTACCATCTTCAATTTAGAAGAAAACATAAAAGAGCATTCTTTATTCTTTTAACTTTGAAATGACTGAGCATAAATTGTTTGCCAGTCTCTTCTCAAAGAACAGTGAAGAACCTGATTCTGTGCATTCAAAATTCGCGGATTATCTTGTTAATAAAAGTAGGCAACAGAGATACTTTGCTGCATCAAGTGAGCTGCAGCTGGGTGTCCAGGCATCGAAACCCATGCAAACATGCTGATACATTGCTAGACCCAAGCTAAAACCCCTGCCTTAAGTTACTGGGACTACTGCTTCTAGCTTGCAGGACTACATCATTCTGCTCTCTCCATATTGTGCTGTGCTATGTTCTTTTAACAGGCCCTTCAATATTTACTCGAGCCTTTCAGTTATTATCAGGCAGGTTTAGAGCAGGATAACAGCCCCCGCCCCCCGCTCTTCTGCATAAACTGGGGATAATAGATTAATTCTAAAGAGTAGAACTAGGTAAAACAAAGAATTGTAGGCTGGAGTCATTGCACATTGAAATTATTGATGCTTGAGTGCCTTGCCTGTCTATTCCTCACCTTAAAATAACAGTCTGTATTTTGTAGTTTCATAAATTTATTGGTATAAATTTTAAAACCTTTAAAAAAACTTTCCAAAACTTATTTTCCTATTTTTGACACTGTAAAGAGACCAAATATTTAACTTAGGAATTATAATAATAAAAAAAATCTGGCCAACAGTTTTGCTTTGTTTTTCATTCTCTTCATTTACATCTACAAGAAAATCTAAATAGAATTCATGTTTTAACAGAACTTTTCTATTTATAAAAATAAAACATATATGATACATCTAATTTAAAATCCTTACAAGACATGTAGAGCAAAGTAATTCATCAATGAGTTTTCAATTCTCAAATATTAGATATTTTTTCTGATAAGTTTAAGGGAAAACCAATTAGAAATAAAGAAACTAACTTCTTGTGGTTTAGAAATTTGAATAATAATATTAATTAATTTTCATTGCCTTTGATAAAGCAACCTTCAGGAACCTGTGGACTAAACCTAAAAGGTAAACAAAAGCATGTATCAATGAGCCATACTTTTGGATAGACAACCTATCAGAGTCTAAGCTACTGTCAGATACAGATCCCTTAAAAGGTAAGCATAACTCTTCCACCAAGATCTAAACCAGCTTCTCTGGTGCACCTTTCTACCTACCTTCATTTCTGAAGGTTTTTAAACTTGTTGACAGATTAAACAGTGACAAGGTTTTATCATCATGAACCAAACATGCATTCCTCATGCTGCTCTGCAAACGCCCTCAGACTTCCTTGGTGTCGAAATCTAATTTCCATAACAGTTAGTTTAATGCTGAATCTTTTATATGTTACTATTATTAATTAAAAAAAGATATGTATATGGTTCCTGTATGATGCATCACACAAACATGCCTTTTTTGGGCAGATTTGTAGATTTTAAAGATAAAGTTTGTAGATTTGGGAAGAACACCGTGCCAAAGTTAAGAAACAGAAAGTGTGTGGAGATTGTCTAAATAATATAGATTATTGTTATTATGATAACATCTGGAGATGTACCTTAGTAAATAGAGCTTCTGTGAATGAAATCCTTTACCCACAAACTACTAGTTTCAGGTAGTGTGTGATATCTCAGGTTCAATAAGGTCCCTGGTGACCTTGCAAGGACCAGAAAGGGTAAAAACTTTGCAGTCAATACAAAAACTAGACACAATATTTATTTTTAGCAGCATTCTGTACTTACATTGTATCATATAATTTACCATATTTAATTTTTTCTTCCTAAAAGATTTCCTATACTGTAATAAACACTGCCTCTCAATTAGTTAAGCTTGCTTCAAAGAAAAGAAAGGAAGATTCAAGTCAGGTGTTAAGAATAACTTAGAAATTCTAATTCTGGGGAAAAAATTGCATGTGGAAGGTCCATTGCTAGAAGTCTAAAGAGAGATTAGATAAATATCTGCCTAATACAGACTTAATTGATCCAGCCTTGGGTAACAGAGATGAACTGGATGACCTCCTGAGATCCCATTCAACCTTAATTTTCTGTGTTCTATGCTAAGAACCATTTCAGAAGGGGGTTAGAAATTTAATCTTTGAAACCTGCAAAACACCTGAAAACACTGTAAAGCAGATTCACATCTGATTCTTTTTAGAGATACTGGATCCTCTTGAGTGTTTGGTTTTTTTTTTTGAGGCTGCTCGGTCCTGCATACCTCCTTTGTTTTGTGTAGTACCCAAATATAAGTTTTCTGATATCAAGGTTTTCACTTGTTGAACTTTATTTTCAAGTTTATTTTATGCAATGATGTATATTGGTGAAAATATTCTTCCTGACCTATATGGCAATCAGCCTACACTCTAAAGCATGACATTTGATTACCTTGTCTTAGCATGCAGAACTGGAAATGTTATTAATGGTCATAAAATTATCCAACCCTTTTAAAAATCAGACACAGTGCTTGACTTGATGACCTTCTGCAGTCATGAAATTCACGTTCTGATTGAAATAATATCAGTCTGGAGGATCTGATAGAGCTCTGGTACAAGTGTCACAGCTCTGCCACTGAGGTGGAAAAGAATCTTAATGAGCTGTTATGTAGGCAATGTAAGTATCTTTGAGTTTCACTGTTTTCTGATTTATTCACACAATATAGACCATAAAATGTAAGTTTTGATACCGTGCATTTTCACTGGTAGTAAACAGGTACTGGGTAATAGTTCACTAGCTTGCTTGCCCTTTAGCAGCATGTTGCATCCACTAGAGCAGATGTCACTTGAAAACCAGTGCAGTGAGCAGTATAGATGTAGCAAGAGGAAGCATATTTATGCTTGTCTTGTAATCATGGTAATCTGGGACATGAAGAGTTTCTTTACTTATTTTTTTCACGTGTGAAGAGCAGAAGGGCACATCCTTTTGTATTAAACGTTCCAAAACAGGAGTTGCTGGAGTAGCTAGTACTGCTTGAGTAGAAAAAAGGACTCCTTTTAATTTGGAAACCTAATGGCAACATGTCAACATTATGAAATATTTAATTGCCAATTATCTGAAACATCTGCTTATCCCTCAGATTTTAACCATTTTTGATATGGCCAACCCCAAATCTTGCCCATATGCCAGCAAAACTAAAAGCCATCCATAACGTAATAAAATTATTTGCTTGTGGCATCAGAGTCAGCAGCAATGTATCAACTTAAGCATTTGTGACGGAAAATGGCATGGTTATTATGCAGAGGGATGGTCAGAGTGTTTAGGCTGAAGCAGCCACACAATCCACTCACTTCATAAGTGTTCAAGCTTCTGTGTAGCCGGAGACAGTTTCGCTTTGTGCAGTGCAACCCTGTTCAGAGGAGGCTCAGCTTTATGAATCCGGTCAACACAGGATGATGGATGAAACCTGATGCTTAGTGTTTTCTGCTGGTTGTCCCTAGGTTAGTCCTGCTGTTGGTACTGGGGAGTAATTATTCTGCGGAGACAACACGGAGTCAGTGGGGAGTGATAAACCTCCGTTACCTATGCGGGAGCACAGGAGCACACATTAAATCCACAGAATTGCTCAGTTCTGTAGCACTTTACCTTTTCCCAGGGGTCCAGCCCCAACTATGGAGGGGCTCCATGTCCCGGGCTGCTGATCTGGGTCTGCAGCGCCAGATCCCAAACACAACTCTTTCCAGGTATTGAGACCGAGGTGTGTCTGCCCTTAATAAGGGCTGGCAGGGAGACTTTATGTTGGATGTGCAGAGAGTGTGGTCTGATGCAAAATCTGAGCCCATGGACTGGCAACAAATGTGCAGATGTGTATGCATGCAAAAACTATGTCCAAGACACATACATGTCTGTGGGAACTCTACTGGGCATAGGGACCTTCTTTTAAACTTTAGATGACTTGCATTAGGTGTTTGAGGTGGACACTTGGTATAAGGCCTCAGATGAACAACAGCAAGAGTGTTACAGTGTTTTTACTTCTCATTTCCATTTTCTAACTTATTTGAAATAGTTGCAACTTGCTCCCCTCCAAGTCAAGTGCTTTCTGCAGAACTTGAATCCAGCTTAAGGCAGAGTTCACAAAAGGCACCGGCTGCATGTGCTTTCCCTTCCTTGCACCCTGCTTCTTCACAAAGGCTGAGAGACTCTGGTCTAGCTACTCTTTTTTTTCTCTACATAACTTCAGCTCACAGGAAGGAGTGGACACTTCAGGTCAGTTTGACATTTTAATCTCAGCAGATTGCTTTTTATATTTAATCACTATGGAAGATCAGATATAAATTGCAAGAGGGCTATTCTTACCAGGCTACTGCTCATGGTAGCGTGCAATGGTAAACACTTCTAGATTGGGCATTTGAGAAATGAATAAATGATATGGAGAACTGAAGCTGAAGGATTATGTTTTTACTAAATACAGCTGTTAGGTCCCTGCCGCAGAGAAAAGAAACCCGCAACAACAACTAGGTGTGGGAGCTCTGGGTACACAGATCCCTCTCTGCCAGTGAGGCTGTTGGTGACTGATTACATGTTATGTATGAAATGTCCCCATACACTCAATCTTTTGATACTTGTATCTGCTAAAAATTCCTAATTTGGCAAGGATTAAGCATTGTGGGCTCTTGCATTGTGAACTGAATGTCTCAAACACCAATTAACATTTCATTGCTAAGACTAGTCGATTTGTTATTTGTAGCTGTGGCCAAATTTCTGCATTTGAACTTTAAAGGCTTTGTTTGTATCGTCTGTAGCCCAGCAGAAAATGACAAAACCGGCTAAATCCTCTGTAAATAACATAAGCTAGAAAGGGCCAGCCTGTTGCTGAACTAATATGATCCCCTTTCTGTATTATTGCAAGCTTTACTCATTTGCTGTTGTTTATAAATATCTGCAAAGTACAGTCCTGCTGAAAGCCACTTAGATGTATTGGAAAAGCCTGGAGACACTAATGAGTATGATTCACCTGCCAACACACAGGTGTTGAGTGCTATTTGAGATGCCTAAGTGTCCCAGAGGGACAGATCTCCAGGAGGGCACAGATACCCCTCAAGTCCTGTGTTATATCAGCCAGCATCATGCCTTTGGTATTCTAAAACTTCCCCAATGGCATATAATGGCAGGTGTGTGTAACTGAATTGAACTCCTACAAGTAGGCTTCGTGTTTAGATTGTGGGTACCTAAATTTAGACGTCTAGCTGTGGGATGGAGGTGCGGAATGGGTTTTTGTTGCCTAATGTGGATACTTAGGGTCACTGTGTACATGCTAGATTATCTGACATGCAAGCTTGGGGCAGTAAGATGTGGCACAGGATTTACAGGAGATTCATGTGCTTCTGGAGGGGCAGATGGAAGTGAAGTGGGATACCGTGGGATGGTACTAGGCACCTCAGTTTAGGTAGCTGTATAAAGCCCAAGCTATCTAATGCCAAGTTTATTCAAGAAGCAGTGGAATAGCTGAACTGCTAAATATGTTATGGATTAAGATTTTGGTAGTGGAAAAAATCTATAGTTCTATTTCTGTTTTGTCGGTGAATCGGTTCATCTCTGCTTTTTAATTTTTTATTTTACCTGTGCTTATATTGTTTCCCACTAAAATATAAACGAGATTACACTTTTTATTTGAAACATGTATTCTCTTTAAGCACGAAGTTTCTTCAGGCATACTGCTATATTTGTGCTACATCAAATGTTATATGACGCAGGAGAAAATTTGTTGTGACTGCTTATTTATTTGTGGATTAGTACAGCATGTCAAGGCACACCAAAATTCACATTTGTATCAGTGAAAAGGACTTGTGATCCTTGGAAATGGGAAAAATAACATGTAGATGTCCACGCTGGATGGCAAAAGGTGCTGTTGGAGAGGTTCTCATGCAAGAAAGGAATAACCAGCTTTTTGATGCACTATTTCAAAATGCCTGAGTAGCTGTATTCCAGGAGAGTTTGTTCTTTGTTCCCTGTGGTGATCCTCTTAGTCAGCAATAAACCAATATTGGCAAAAGCATTATATCAAATATGGCCAGGGTCCTGTTCTTCACACATAAAATGCTGTGCATCTTTGTGGAAAAGTTTGTTGTTGTTGTTTGTATAACTGCTGAACACTTATGGATAACTTGGCAGCTGTATATCAGCCATGCAGTGTCCTCGTCACAGTTCATCAGTCATCCAAGAAAGCCCTGCCATCAACACCAAAAAAAAGGAATTTTTAACAGTGAAAGGTATTTTTACTCCCTTTGACCCAATATATTATCTGTCAGCTTGCCCCTAGATACGGATAGCTGTTCCATGCTGTGGATCCTCTAACAACAATCAAAAGGTATACAAAATGTTAGAACACATAATTAGTAAAAAAAAAAAGAACGAAGAAACCCCATTAAAATATATTGTTAATATTTCAAAACCTAGCCCTCAGTACTTTTAGGGGAAAGCAAATACTTAAATCTCATGGGATTCCTAGACAATAGCTCGTTCATAGGCAGTGCTGCTAGTTTGAATGTTTCCTGTGATATATCACAACTGTGATAGTTTGAGCCTGGGGCATATTTAGTCTCTGTGGTACAGTGTCCTCACAGTTTCCAGGGATGAAGTCTTTAAATAGATCCTTTCCAGAAAATGAACATTTTCTCAAAAAAAAAAAAAAGAATTTTTTTTACTTTGTTATGCTACGACAATCTAGAAGTGTGGCACCAGCAGCCAAGAATTGTACTACATGACTCAGATATTTAAATCTGTGCATATGAAGTCCTACATCAGTGACTGTCAGTCACAACATATGCCCACAAAGACCACAATGCTAAGTGTATTCCACTATCATAAACATAATTGCTTTCTGAAATGTATGTTTGACAGGAATAGACAAAGGGAAGAGGAACAGAAGATTGATTTTTCCACATGTTAGTGTAGTCCATCTCTCTTCAGAAACATTTTGACACAGCAGGTGTTTTTAAAACACTGTGACTAAGGGCTGTAAATACCTTTTAGCATGTCCATGACATACTTTAATAAAAAAGCAATGTGTTTTGCCTTCAGGGTGACGGACTTTCCTGCTGTCAGCCTCCCAGTTCTCTTGGTTCATTGTCTGTTCCCTTTGAAACTAGGACACCTATTGTATAGCTGGGTATAAAGAGGAGGATATGTTTCATCTTTTATAAGGAAGTCCAAGAGGTAGAGTCAAAGACAAGAATAACTAAAAGATGTTTTGTCTTATGATGAATAAGAAGTAGATCCCAGAATCATACTGTCAAGCTGCACCACCTTTAGGTTTTGTTCTATAGCACAAGGACTTCAAATCCTATTCATCCTTAACTTCAAGGGTAAGTGCTTTCTTTATCAGCAGACAGAACAAACTTAAACGAAATGTCACATGCATTTGGAAATTCACAACAAATTTCATAATGGGTATTAACCCTCAAGAGGGAGATATTTGAACTCATAGCGAGAAAAGAAATAGGCAACTTACATGTGACACCCAGGTGGAAATGTCTTCCCCCTCTCCCCCCATCTTTCCTTTACTTGCATTGCCCAAATTATAAGAAAACTGTATGACAGAATTTGCAAGTACAGCTTCTGAATGCATTAGGTGGGTTAATTCCCTGGAGCAGTCACTATTCTTTAGTGAGAAAAGATATTGAAAAGGCTATTTTTTGCTTCAATGCATGGTAGGATGAAAACATTGAAAGGTTCAACTTTTATAGCATTGTAAACCTATTTTTTGTGCTGAAACTGAAATGCAACAAGAAAATGTGTGTTTTACACTTGCAGTAATATGCTAGTGCAAGGTTAAGTTGTGCTCATGCACTGAAACGTGGAATTTCACCCAGATATGAGTCATTAAGGACCTGGATATTTTTTTGTTGGTGTGCTTTTCCTTACAGAAAGACATGTGTGCTGTAGTTCAGTACACAACAACACTAGCTGTAAAGAAAGTAGAACACTTTAATTATTGTGGAAGAGTAGGTGTCACACAAAGTTACAGTTTGCTAACAAAATTTCATGATAACTCAAAGTTGGGAGGCATTTTCAGTACAGCAGAGGACTGGAATTTTATACAGTGAAAAATTGCAGTGTCTTGAGAACAGGAACAATAGAAATGAGATTAAATTTAATAGAACAAAGTGGGAACTCCTGATTTTAGGGAATAATAATGTGTGTGTGTATGTCATAAGTTAGAAGTAGAAGCAAATGAGAAAAATCTTTGTGTACTAGCTGAACAGTATAAATATGAGCTGCTGGTCTGATGTATTTGTTAAAAAAGTTAAATCGGTGCTGGGATATGTAAGGGAAACAGAGATCAGAGAGACCTAATGCTGTGATGTTGTGCACTTATGGGACCTCCTTTGGACAGCAATGTTCAGTTCTGGTCACCTGTCTCCAAGAAAGGTGCATTTAAAGTGGCATGGGCATATAGAAGTCCTAGAAATGTATTAAAAGAAGTGGAGGTATTGTTTTAAGGGAGGAGATGAACAGAACTAGGTTTATTTAGCTGGCTGACTGTACTGAACTGAAAGAGAAGGAAAGACATGTTGCTGTCTGTAAATATATCACAAGATAAAACTCCAGGCTATAAGCATTATTTAACTCGAGGTGGTGTCAGCTGAAGAACAGATGGATATAAACTAACCATGCATACATTTAGCCGGGCAGATAGAGAAAAGTTAGAGAAAACTAGCACATGATATTCAAGAACAGGTTTTCAATAGCAGTTATAGGGACAAACAAAGGAAACAGAAGTATTTTAATTTGAAAATTGATAATATTATAAGCACATGATGTAATGTCCTGTTTTCAATAGTAGAAAATTGGACATACAGACGCAGCAAGTCCTTCTCAGCCGTGTGTGTTTGCAAGGTCGTGGCTGTCCATGCCTAAGGTCAGAAGACATATAAAGAGCATTTTACCACAGAGAAGGGGAGGCAGATCCACCAACTACCTGCATTTCTTGTGCATGGTGACATAATTCTGTTAAGGAAATATGTCTTTTGGGAGGAATAAAAAAAAATAAATACACCCACACCTACACTGAAGTTAGCTTGATGATAGAAGGAGCATTCTGACATGCTGAACCTCCAATTTTACATATGCTAGAGAACTGCAAAGCCCCAGATGATAACTTTACCTTTTGTTAATCAACCTGACAGTGTAATATCGTGTATTTCCTTTCTTCAGATCAGTTCTTCCTCATGGAACTCTCTTTCTTGAGCCAATCAAAATGCAAAGATGAATAGCAACAAAGCAGTATGGATACAGAATCACTGGAAGTACAGAAAATCAAGATTTAAATGTTTTGTAATAAATTGTTCAGTGAATAAATAAATAATCCAGTTAGGCAAACTTGAAATAAATTTGGGACAAATTCGCTTCACTACAGATGAAGGTCTTAACCACTGTATCACTGGCTGTGCTGGAAAGGTTGGGTTGCTGTACAGCTGCAAGTCAGCCTCCCCTTCCCCTGTCTCTCTCCTCCTCCCTGAACCCTTCCTGTCCCTGACTTTTGTTGAGTTTCCATAGGGAGGACATTTATATGCAGAAAATCCAGAGGGAAGCCAGTGTGTGTTCTAACTTATGCCCAGTTTGGATGATGGTGGGCCAAGAACTGAAAGAAATTGACCATTTAATTGTAGATGCAACTTTTTTCTCCCTTCCTCCCCCAAGAATTATACTGGGAGGTCTGGGCTACATGTGCAGCAGCAGAAGAACAAGGATTTAAATTTAACTGTTTTGTGAACTGGAATTTCAGCTTTTTAATATCTTAAATACAGCCTACCTCCAGCAGCTTCCTTTTCATGCAAGAAGTAAATACACTTTTAGGTATTGCGCTACAGATATTCCAAAGTCAGCTGACTACAAACGTCTCATGCACAGCACTGCTTTCAGGAACAGTCTCATATGCCTTCAGTAGAGCCTGCCTTGTTCACTGCCAGATAAAAATATCCTTGCCAAGTTTACCAAACATTTCAGAATGGACTTGCTTGAGTGATCTTTCCATTTATTATTTATTAGTTTCTCAGCATTTTTAATGTGCAGAATTGATCAGTTTTGATTTAAATTTTTTTCTTGGTTGTTGTAAAAAAATATTGGCTAGCATGGAATCTGGAACTTAAACTTGGAAAAACATCAAATAAAATACACATAATCCTAGTGGTTCCCAGTTTAAAATTACATTTGAGAGTTGTCTATTAGCTAGTTTTTAATTCATTTAATGTCTGGCATCCTCATTTTGTGTTGTGTAATTTTTTAATCCCAAAGGTATGTAGAACCAAATCAAATTCTCTCCAGAAATCTAGCAATTTATGACTAACCGCGTACCTCTGTTTATAAAAAATGGATATCTTGTTAATTTGACGAATTCTTTTGTCCATAAACCATGTTAGATGACATTAAATATGCTACACTCTATTCTTTATTAATCAATTTCCCTATCTGATGTTCCATTATTTTTCCAAAGATTGATGTCATGTGGACAGGCTTATATTTGCCTGGACTACCCCATTTATTGTAGAATCATAGAACACCAGGTTGGAAGGGACCTCAAGGATCATCTGGTCCAACCTTTCTTGGCAAAAGCATGGTCTAGACAAGATGGCCTGGCACCCTGTCCAGCTGAATCTTAAAAGTGTCCAGTGTTGGGGAATCCACCACTTCCCTGGGGAGATTATTCCAATGGCTGATTGTTCTCATTGTGAAAAATGTTCCTCTTGTGTCCAGTTGGGATCTCCCCAGGAGTAACTTGGACCCATTACCCCTCGTCTTTTCCATGTGACTCCTTGTAAAAAGGGAGTCTCCGTCTTCTTTGTAGCCACCCTTTAAATTCTGGAACATGGTGATAAGGTCTCCCCTAAACCTTCTTTTCTCAAAGCTGGACAAACCCAGTTCTCTGAACCTTTCCTCATATGGCAGGCTTCCCAGTCCTTTGGTCACCTCTGTGGCCCTTCTCTGGACCCTCTCCAACCTGTCCACATCTTTTTTGCATAGCGGAAACCAAAACTGAACACAGTATTCCAGGTGTGGCCGGACAAGCGCTGAGTAGAGTGGGATAATGACTTCATCTCTTGGTGATGTCCTTGTTGATGAGACCCAGTATCCTCTTGGCTTTCTTTGCTGCAGCAGCACACTGCTCATGTTGAGCTGCTTGTCCACCAGGACTCCCACAGAGATGCTCCCCAGCTGGGTAAATCCCAGCCTGTGCTGCACTCCTGGAATATCTTTTCCCAGGTGCAAGACCTTACATCTGTCTTTGTTGCACTTCATAAAGTTCTTGGTCACCCACTCTTCCAGCATATCCAGGTCTTCCTGCAGGGTGGTTTCCCTTCCAAAGTGTCCACTTCCCCACTCAGTTTGGTATTATTGGCACACTTCATCAGGGTACGCTTGGTCCCATCATCCAGATCACTTATGAAGATATAAAACAGCTTTGGCCCAATATCAATCCCTAGGGGACCTCACTTGTGACAGGTTGCCAGATTTAAAAGGAGCTACTTACCACTCCTCTCTGGGTGCAGCCTGTCAGCCAGGTCCTCACCCACTGCACAGACCGCTTGTCTAGACCGTAATGCATCAGTTTCTCTAGGAGGAGGCTGTGGGAAACCGTATCAAAAGCCTTGGAGAAATCCAGGTATACAATGTGCATCATTTGAAAGCAAAGTACTGACATAACTCTTACTTCCATCCAATGCTCAGGATCTACCTCAGCAATCTGAGATTTATTACAAATAATAATAAATGGTCTAATAAAGCTTATTAGGCTTTTCTTCTAACATTCCTAGGTGCATTTTTAAATAAAAAGACAGCCTTAATAGCTGCTATTTAGTATATACTGTCTTTGTTCTTTTAAGTATAACATTTCATCACTGTCTTCATATTATATGACTACATCTGGCTTTTTCCCAGTCCCATATATATTCAACATTTCAGTCTTTTCTGCATTATTTTTGTCAACTGCATACTTTCCGCTTTATAATGGACAAACACTACTGTGAGGTTGTTTTTGCTCCCGATTTATTTAATGTTGTTTTCAGTGTACTGAACTCAGCCATAGAATTCCTCCTATATCCTTCTGTCTTCAGTAGCAATTTTCTGCTATTTCCATTTGTATCCTAAATTCAAGTGATCTAATCTATTTAGTTTCTCCCTTGTCTCCCTACCCAAACTGTTTATGTTTGAAATTTCACATTGCCTTTATTTTTCTTTTAAAATAGACTAGTGTAGAATAGACTTGGTTTTGATTGCAGTTCTTAGATCTCCTAAAATGCTTTTAAATATCTTTATTATTTTTTACATATTTTTTCCCTTTTAAATTCTTCCTTTTATTGATTAGGCACAAACTTGTATTTATCTCTTTGAAAGTGGCTATTTTAAAGTAGTGGGTGTAAGAATTACTGGTTGTGTTACATTCTATTTGCATGTAAGGAATGTAATCAAGTTCTCCTTTCATTTAAAGAACCACTAACTTTTAGTCCTGGAATCAATTTTGATTTAGCTGTCAGGATGACATCTAGTACAAAATTCTCTAAGGAGAGACACAAAACTTTTTGATTTAGGAAATTTTTGTCAATCATTGTTCAGAATTTCAAAGGTATTTTATTACTGGAAATGTCAAACCTGTAGAGCTATGTCTTTCAACCTGATATTCACCAGTGAAAAGTTTTTTTTGGTTGTTTTTTTTTTTAAAGATCGTACAGTAAAGAAACTCTTTTCTCTTCTTCTCCACAGACATTGTAAGTAGGGATTTAAGGGACTGGTCATCCTGCTTCATAGGGTAGTTTGATGGTATGTAGCTGCCTGCATCTAACTGCCCTTTTCATACTCTGTGTTGGGAGACTGATCTGTAAACACTGAAAGCATTTACTACATAGTTGTCAGTGGGTTGAAATGGCTTATTGCCACATACTACCTCTTCTCCTCTTTTCTTGCCACTGTGTTTTTCTTAAATCGCTTGTAGCAAGCAAGTTTAACATTCCTATCACAGAAATCTTCCTTCAAGTCCCAGTAATATCAAGCAGGCCAAATTCATTCTCATAGTACGAGTAGTTCCTACTCTTCCTGTTTACCACACAAGCTCCTGCCATTCATGAATAGGCAATTAAAGAATTTATTTTCTTTGTGTCATTCAGTGTCTTGATTAATTTTGTTCTTGACAACTTGACTGTGCTAAATGAGTGTTTATTTGCTGCCCCTTTTTAATCTCCCCTTTTGTTGTAAGTTTAATGCCATTATTACTAGTCTAGTCAGCTTGTCCCCTGTAAAATTGATTTCCCCTTTAATGAGCTGGAGGCAGTGCAAACCACATAACTCCTCAGTTAGAAAATGGCTCTGCAGTCCACCAAACTAAAATCCCTCCTCCCTCTTACACCTTTCTTATTGGTGGTTTATTCTTAAAAACTCCAGATTCATGTGTTCATTTCTAAGACAGGAGCAATCTCCAAAAAGCTGATTTGGGTATTTTCATACTTCATCAGCCTTCTGAACTCTCGAAATCATTCATAACCAGTGAGGAGACACATGAAGCATCACTAGTACCAGTACATACTGCTGTTAAATTAAATCTCCCCCGCTCATTTGGGTAAGGTTTGGTTTGGGGTTTTTGTTTTTGTTTTTTTTTTTTTCCTTTCATTGAAGAAGAGTTGAGACTCTGTAAGAAGGAATGTCCTAAAAGCTTTATCCTATAGGGAAAACTGGTAGTTTTGACTAATTAGACTGTCCAATTATTTCTGTTATATGAGGTTATCGAAAAATTCTTTGAGAATTTTTCCTTATTCGCAACCAACTTTTGATATTTTGCAGCTCAAATGCTTTAGGGCAACAGAAATATCTTTTATCTGTTGCATGAAATTCCTTTCAGCTTTTGCTCCTTGCAGGTACCCTTTGGTCCAAGCACATGAACTTAGAAGAGTACTTCTGTTGCTGAGGGAAGGTAAAGCACACTGTTCGAATAATAGCCAAGCTCTCCAGGTCTGTGGAATACTAAAGGAGAGAGAAAGCACTGGACTGACTTCTTCCTCATCACTACTTCTTTCATTCAGTGTGTGAACCACCTCTCCATCATCCCTTTGGGATAACAGAGTTCTGTAGCTGCCATCTAGTAGGTTAACATGAAAAAGGTCTGTGCTGTTGTGCTGCAAGCCCAGAGGTAAAATCACTCTGTATATACATGTGGGTTGTTGAAGTTGTGCATTATCAAGTTTACTTTTTACCTTTGCCTTTACAGAAGGCCAGAAAATCGTATTCATTGATTAGTTGATATTTTAATGTGGATTTTGCAAAACATTTTAATGCAATGTTAAATACTTGCAAGTCAAAAATATTCTTAGGTTGCCCATTTAAGTACACTCAAGAACTCTAGCTACCAAATACTAGCAAAGGGGTTGTGTACTATGTTTGTAAATGCTGTATCCTAATTACAACAGAGAAAGGAATCGCACTGAAGTTCCATGAGAGCACCATTTCCTTTTATGTAATACTACCTCTGTAACCTTATTTGTCATAGTTTTTGTATGATGTTGGTATGTCTTTGAATGTAGATAAAGCTATGGTGCCCCTAGCAGTAAAATCGCTTGTCGTTAAAGCTATGCATTCTGTTGAGGCTAGTTGTTTCCTCTGTTAGACTAGGGCAAAGGATGGGAAGTCATTGTACGGGATTGTTATGGGTTTGTGTGGCGCGGTTTTCCTTGGTGGCAGGGGAGGGGGGCTGCAGAGGCGGCCCCTTTAAGAAGCTGCTGGAACAATTCGCCACCCCAAAATGTCGGACCCGCCAAAATGTCGGACCCGCCTCTAGGAGGGGAGTGAC
>VYZV01026525.1:107377-138838 GCA_013401275.1 Pandion haliaetus | reverse complement strand
TGGTGAAGGACTGTCTCCCGTGGGAGGGACCCCACGGTGGAGCAGGGGATGAGTGAGGAATCTTCCCCCTGAGGAAAGGAGAGGCAGAGACGATGTGTGGCGAGCTGACCCAAAAACCCCCATCCCCTGTTCCCCTGCGCCGCCGGGAGGAGGAGGTAGAAAGCACCGGGAATGGAGCTGAGCCGGGAAGGCGGGAGGGGTGGGGGGAGGTGTTCTGATGTTTGGTTTCCCTTCCTAATATCCTTGTATTTTGTTTTTGATTTGATTTGTAGTAAATTAAATTGATTTTGTTTCTTCCCCAAGTTGAGCCTGTCTTTTGCCCGTGACCATAAGTGGGGAGTGATCCCTCCCAGTCCTTATCTCAAACCACGAGCCTGCCTTTGGATTTTCTCCTCATCCCACCGTGGCCAGGGGCGGGGGTGGGGGCTGAGTGAGTGGCTTCGTGGTGCTTTGTTCCCGACTGAGCTGACCTGAAACCACAACAGGGATAAAGTGGAGAAGTGACTCCTGGAAAAGTTGAACTCTACCACAAAACTGTGTTACCTCATGCAAGTCTCAGTGCAAGGTTTTAACACTGCACCTTTCCAAAATGGACACAGCCTGAAAGCCCTATCCAACCCATAAATGGCCTTCTGAACAAGTCATAGTTTGTTACTGCCAGCCAGTACCTGGGCTGCTGAGCTTGGCAGTGATACTGGAGTGCCTTGAAGTTGACACTTGCACCATTTTGTATCCTTTCCCTCTATGCATTTTTAGGGCATCAGTCTCTCTAGACTGTAATCAGCAATGCCCATAGCCAGTAGAGGAAAGAAAAGCTGGAGGGAAACCTATTTTTTTACTCAGTTGAGAACAGGGAAAGTGGACAAGTGACCATTTTACCTTTAGTAAGCAATTTAGCCACCATAATTGTGTGTGACTGTATGCAATTTAACACTGAAAGGTTCCTTTCAAAACATGATTCCAGTTTTGCTATGCCTCAGTTTCCTTATGTCTAAACCAGGGATGACTCCCACTTCAACAAAATATTGTCACTAATGTTTGTGAAGTTGTGAAGTGTTCTGTAATCTTCACATGCCAGCTACTCTATCATCATTACAGTTTATTTATTATGAATTGCCTTGTATTGTTTTCCATGGGCTAGGTGGCTTAGAATTTATTGCAAAAAAAGATGCCAGTGAGGTTTCGAGTTATACTTATTTGTTTCAAAATAGAATTGTGGTTAAACCTTGTCAAATCCCCTCTATTGCCTTTCCTGCTATTGCTGATTAGTTAAGAAGCAGAAAGGAACATTTTACTGTAAAACATCCATTTATCTGCCAGTGTCAGGTTCTCCTGACACGATGTGCTAATGCAAAGCACATTAAGCATTAGCAGTAGGTGCTCCAGAACTAGCAGTTCCTAGACAGGCATTAAGAGGCCTTGAATGAGTCAGTGTCACTCTATGGTTTAACCTAATACCAACCCCTTAGGGCACCCCTATCAAGTATAAGAGAAATGGAAGGTTTTAAAGGCTATTAATCCCTGCGACTCTGCATTAGAAGAGCACAAAGTTATTTGTCACAGGTCTTTTTGTCATCATGATATTGTGGTAAAATGTGAAGTATTCAGTATTCCTGAAATTCTTTCTTCCACTTAAGTATGGAGGTCTTTTGATGATACACTTATAATGCTGAGCTGTGATACCTACCAGCTACTGGCTGTTACTGGCACTGTGTGAACTCCCCTTTTTTTCTCATTGAGTTCTTCTCATATCTACAATGCATGAGATATAGAAAACAAGCTTTGAACTGAAACGTATCCTAAGTAAACAAGCAAGTGAACTCTCTGCCCCCAGACAGACACCATTACAGCATGTGTAAGAGGCATTAAATCAGAGCCGAATCTAATGCAAGGTGTTAGCTTCTTTTGCCATACTTGTTATCTGAGGCCCCTTTATTTCTAATGTGATAGATGTTTTGTTCCATGTTTCTTACCTTGAAGTTGCTGAGACTCAGGAATAATCCTGTTGTTTTAGAAATCTCTGATCCAGTGTCTGCATGGAAAGGTGTCTCAGATAGCTGGTTGTCTGGCAGCGGCTGCTTCAAAGGGTCTGGCAGCCGAATGTGAGCTTCTCAGATTTTACTGGAAGTGGTGACAGTTACATGACTTCAAATTCTTGCCAGGGTCTGAATTTGTACATTTCAAATTCACTTCACACACATTCAGTTGACAAAAATTGTCCAACCATCAGATTGCCACGCTGGCACACTCTCTGGCTTCAAGCCCTACCTCTGATAAAAACGCAGTCCCTTTAACTAACACCCCTGCTTTGAAATTTGTAAAAAGGTTCATGGGATACTTAAACTGGTAAAGTCTTTTGAAACATACTGATGGAAAGTCTTTGTAAGCATTTGGATTTTTTTATTAGCTGACCTGTATAGTAGCAAAGATACACAGCTTACAGTGTGTTCAGTTGTGCATGCATATGTATATCTGTGTGTATGTGTAAGGTAAGTGTGTACAATTGCTTGGTTCCAAGGAGTTAGTCAATATTTTAAGCCTTGTCAGAATGCTCTGAAATCAATTGTAAACATCAGTCTTCGGTATTTATACAAACTCAATCCTTTTTATTTGAAAAGAGTCAGGGGAAAATCCTGTACCTCTGAACACAGTAGGAAAAATCAGTCAGAGCGCAAGAACGTAGTGATGGATGTTCCAAGCCAGACAAGAGGTCTATCTGCCACAGTCTCTGATGGTGGCCAAAACCGGATGCCTGCAAAAGAGATTAAGAACATAACAAGTGTATTTGATACTTCCCTGTGTACTCTTCTACCAACCGGTAATTTGTAGCTCAGAGCCAAGATTTACTTTAAAGATTTCTCTTCTGTGAAGTCGCCCAGCTGCTCCCTGAACCTGCCTACAGTGAGGGCTGTGGAGCAAGGGTTTTGGCAGTTTAAAACCACAGTGTGTGTAGAATCACTTTGTTTCATTTATTTTGAAGTTACCAACTAGTAGTTTCATTTGATGACCTGTAGATTTGGTACTAGAACAGCTAGCTGTACCTATCCTATACATCCTCCTGGACCACTTGTGGTTTTACAGACTTATGTCATATCATACTCTCTTTTCCAGCCCTGTACAGAAGCTGTTCCATACCTTTGAATGTGCTTTTCACGCTGCTATGAGCCTTTCTAATTATTCCTAATTTTCACTTTTTTTTTTAGTTCCCCCCTCAAATACTACTGAACACTAAGGTGATGTTGTCCTGGGTCTATAAGACCAGGATCTCATACCTCTGAATTATTTGTCAGCTCAGAGCTCATTCTTCAGTACATAAAGTTAGGACCTTTCCCCACTCCCATGATCCTCCCTTTAAATTTGCCTATATTGAATTTCACTATTTCCTTGCATAGTCAGGTAGTCCTTCTGGATTTATCCTAGTAAATTAATCAGGGACACAAAATGCTTTCAAGCACTGTGTCACTGGGATTAGCATCTATGCTGGAAAACAAGAGATCAAATATCGTTGCTTGTCCCTGAAGGCAAGTGGCATTGGTTGTGAAAATAGGACTAAGAGGTTGTCCTTCTCCGTACTGTCTTCAGAGCATGTGTTTGCTGGTTGTGCTAGAAGGCATCCCTGGTCTATTGCTTTCCCTCCCAACCTGTACCCAGGCATTGTCTGGGAGAGTGTCAGGGAACACCATGCTGACAAATGACAAAATGAGCAGTCATGTGCCAGAGCCTCAGACCATGAGAGCCCTGAGTTAAGCCACTGCTTGACTGCTAGCATGTCTTCTGATATGCTTTTGGTCCCCGCCAGCAAGTACCACTAGTACTCCCTAAACCAATGCCCATTCATGGTTTGGAGACAGCATGTGCTGGGTGAGAAAGCTCTAGTTTTGGCTCCCTCCATCTCATGTGGTTTTCCAGCAGTATGTAATGCAGACTTTTTGCTCTGCAAGATCCGTATCCAGCTTCAAGCCAGATGCAGGGTGCACAGTAAGTATCTGGTTTCTTGGTAGAGAGATGCCACTCTGACAGTGAGTAACACTGCCCTCACATTTTTGTATTCACTTTAAACATAAATTTTAAAAAGAAACAAAACCTGTTCATATTTTTTAGGGTAACTATATGAAGATCAGATAAGATCCAATGCAAAGTACTGTATAATGTGGATACTACCAGTCTGTACCACTTGGGCCAGGGCTGGAAAACAGTGCCTGATTCTGTCTTATTTAGTGGTATGTATGTGCCCATATGGCCCTTCTTCTATTCTCCACAGTCAATATGGAATACCTAACGTGGTGTGTGATCTTGGTACTTTTGTCCCTTTTTCCACATTGCTTATAAATATTTTGAACAGTCCAAACACATGTGCAAATTCCTGTAGGACACAACTCACAGCTTTTCCTTACTGGAAAGCTGACTATTTACTCCCACACTGTTTACTACCTTCTTACCAGTTGTTTATACACATGAGGACCTTCCCTGCTATGCTATGACAGCCTGGGCTTCTTAACAACCTTTGGGAAAGGACCCTGTTAAATGTCTTTTGGGAATCACAGTAGGCTGTTTACTTGCTTTAAGGCCCCACTCAGAGAATTCCTGTGGCTTTTATGGTCATGACAAGTGCTTTCTCTTTATAAAAGAGACTCTTCTGGTTTTCAGCATTTCATATTTATCCATAAGCTATCTTTCTTATAGTTACTCATTGACTCAGTGTGTATGCTAGATCTATTATTGGTCTGTAGTTTCCCAGTTTTCCCAGTAACTTCTTAAGACTGATGCCACATTAGCCACCTTCCAAGGCTTCTGATAACAAGGCAGCTTTAAATGAGAATTGACATATGTTGGTGAGTTATTCAGCTATTTCAACCTTAAATTCCCTTAGAACTGATGATATGTGACTATTCAATTGATCCATTTGCTTCATAACCCCTTTTGCTAATACAGTCAGCAAATTGCTCAATCTGAGACGGATCTACTGATAAACAAGAATTATGAAATGGGAACTTCCTCAGATTCCTTCACAGTGCAATGCAGACACAGAAAATTCCTTAACTGTTTTCTGCTTTGGGCCTTTCTTTGTTGTGCACTCCTTGATTCTGTTGACACTCCAGCCTCTACCTTCTTTTGTTAAGTAAAGGAAGCTTAGTGGGTGAATCCTTGTTCCAAGGCCAAGTGGTACCAACTGGCTCACAACCACCTTTCTCAGTGCCCTAGGGCAAACTGGTCCCAGAGACGGGATTTTGTGGCAAATCAAAGCAGAGTCAAAGAATGAGCCAGAATTAAAGAGTAGTGACTACAGCAGTCTAGTGTTTGAGCTTGTTCCCTGCTATGTCATTTATCAAAATAGAAAACAGACTCTCCAGCAATCTTCCTGTTCTGATGTGTTAAAAAGGGGATTTATTAGAAGACTTAATGCCTTTTTTTCTAGTTCAACCTCCAACTCTTTTCAAGGTGATTGGAGATGGTTTTCTTTCCCACGTGTTTCATGGAGAGTCCTGTTCTCCCAGAAGTTCATCTTCTGCCTCCTTTCATGGCTGTGCTTTGAGATGTTTATCTCAGTGTCTCCTGACATTCTCTTCCGGGCTTTATTGCCCAAAGTTTGAGGGAAACAACTGACCAGCCTTTGGATTTACAATCAAGGGAAAAAAGAAGCCATCTCATTTTCACTGAGTTAGTTCACTTCCAGGTTTCTGTCTGGCCCTGGAAAGTCACTTCTACTGTTCCAGCATTTTTAGTATAAGAAGGAGTTCAGTGGTTTATTCCACTTAGCTTAAATGGCTAGCACTCTCAACAGCTTTAATGATGCCTGTGTTTTTCTGCAGTTCAAAGACTGCAGACATTGTTAGCAGCCATTAACACCTTACAGCACCAAGAAGGATAGTTCAGTTAAAATTATAAAACCCTTGAAAATAAAGTGCTACAGAAACAGTTGTACTTATTTGTCAGCTGTACCTGTTTACTCTTTTGTCTGCTGGCACAGTGGCCTTTCTTCTGTGTCACTACAGGCCTACTGTTTATGTGTATTCTGGTTTCAGGTTCATATGGCTTTAAAGTTATTTTATTAAAAATTAATTATAAAATTATAATTTAGAGAGAGAGAAAGAAAACTTATTATTCTTACTCCCCAAATTTCCCAAGGTTTCTTCCCAGTGATAAGATTGTCACACGAGTTCCATGATATCCAAGTCTGGGCAGCTTGAGCTTGTCACCATTTTCATGAAGCAGGTAGCAGTGTAGGAGAATCTTTTGTATTTGTGCACATCAGGATGAAGTGAGATTCAAAAGGCAGCTAATTTGCAGCCATCACAGTTCTACACTGGGCTCCAGGGCACCAAAATTTAATACAGACTTGATAATGACTTATATCATTGGTCACAACATCTACTTTCAACTTCATCTTAATCTGCATTGGTTGAAAAGATGTAGGGAACACAGCACCCATTTGTTTTACATGCAAACTAAGTATCTCTATGAAAACATCTCTTCTATCAAAGTGCTCACTAGCTGCATCTTATATTGAACTTAACGGAGGCAACTCAGACCATAAAGCTGTTAAGGTATATATTTAACTGACTAACTTCTGGCACCTACAGTTGGACATAACATATGCAGTGTAAGGCCTTGAATTACAAAGACCACCCTATTACTAAAAATATGTCACAGTTGCTCGATTTTGGTTTTTTTTTTTTTTGTAGACACCTAATTCAAAGCCCACTGAAATCAATAGAAAGAAGTTTTCTCACTGGCATCATTGATTGGGCCATAGGACAGTGGTGTGCATACATCACCTTTAGACACCATTAAATCCCTTTTCATACTGAGCTGAGAAATACACAATAAAGATTTCACTCCTGATTGAAAAACTGCAAGCAAGAAAGTTATCATAGCATATTCTATGATATCTTTATGAAAAACAAATGAAGCAAAAATATTAACAGTTCCCTAATGTGTACCTAGATAGTTATATATGCATTTAGATATATTTATGTCATTAACACTTTTCATGCACAGGAATAGAGAAAAAGCTAACATAAGAATTAAATAAATAACAAAATTAAGAGAATTAAGCATTTTCTTTAAGAGAAAGAGTTAACTCATATCTCATTTCCTGAATAGTGAAGTATTTTTACATAATTATCTTGCTGAGGAATGAAGAGTTAGCTACAGTAATGTGCTCAGACCACTTTTTCACTGAATGCTGCATATACTCATGCAGAAATCCATAAGCCAACCAGCTAACAATGGCATGAACATGCTTTTGGTGACTAAACCAAAAGAAATTGTAACTAAAAATCAAGCAGTGAAACAAATGTCCACCTATCCCAGCTGAAACTGTTTAAGTGAAAACTGTTCCAGGCAACTTGCCTTACCACATTAAACCCATGAAATTAATTAGCATCCTTTACTCGTGGATGGCTATAGGAAGAGGAAATGCGTCCCTCAGGAATCTGCCATTAAGTCTGCTTTTTCCCTTCTGTATATATTATTGGCACCATGTTTTCTAGCCTTCCCTAGTCACAGCTGACTTCTTCCTCATGCCAGATCCTGCCACTAACTCATACTGAGTTGTACATATTCTCTGACAAATGTTTGCATTCATTAGTCCCATGGATTCAATGGAATAACTACCCCTCTACTCACTGGGGGTAAGGGAGGTAGACTAGTATTTCATATACATGAGCTTGTCACATGAAGCAGCAGCAAACAATAAGAGAATGTGCATCTGGCACCTCATCATCACAAATGTTGCATTCATTTTTTGTGGTCTTGCCATTAAAAGGCTATGCAGATGGATAGTAAAACGGGTGGGAGTAGCGTGCACTGCGGCAGAGTATAGGTACCCATATGAGACAACATGGTAAAGCATAGAATTATTTGCAGGTTTATTCACAGGAAGCTGGGAAGAAACATACTCAGAGCAGCTATCAGAAGTAAATGAAATCAGGCAAAGAGTGTCTTCTGAGGCATATGTTTCATTCATAGAGCCAGAGACCACTCCTTTCCCACTTTGAATCTTAGAACTTTCTGTTGCAAGTTGAGCTTGCAAGTACTTGTTTTACAAGTGAAAAAGGAATTTTAGGAAAACATGCTTTTTGTTGAGTGCTAGAAGGTTTATTTTTAGCTGTCCCTTAAAGCTCTTGAGCGGCTGGGAAAATAAGACAGAAGGGACAAAGCCACGTGACCAATTGTACACAGATCGCAGTTTGAGAACCTCTGATATTGTAAATGCCAGGCTGCTGCACCTATTTACCCTATCCTTTACTACAAAATCAAGGGTAAGCTCTTTAGGGTAGGGATCGTGTCATCTGGGAACAAAATCAGCAAGATGCATTATGTTTGTTTGTTAACTTTCTTTCAGCTTTAGGTCACTGTTGGATGCAGGATATTTGACTAGATTGAGTATTGACAGTTAGTCCAGTATGAAATGCTCTAAGAAAACTGTCAACAAGCAGCCGATTTGTGTCCTGTGAGATGATGCCAGAATATATTTGAGAGGCACATGTTTCCAACCTGGCATTTACTTTAGACTGCCAAAGATAAAAGGTTTCAGACAACAGAAGACTTTAGCAGTGTCAAGAATAATTCATTACCCAGCACTACGACATTCTTTAATGAATATGAGGAATTTAGCATCGTGTCTTGCTAACATCTCTGTTGCAGACGTTGTTTTGGACTTCTGAAAACATTGTTCACATGCATAAAGCAATTACTGAGTCATACCATTGATTGTGTATCTGTCTCTTTTTATGAGCCTTCTAGTCTCTGTGATGCCTATTAGGCTAAATTTACCGAACGGTGCCCTTCTTTCCTTGTTTTGTTTTGTTGATTTGCTTGTTTTTTTCCTTGGATAATCAGCTCTTGGTCTGTGTGGAGGCTGTGTTGATGTCTGTATGGAACAAATAATCTCCAGCTTGCTCTAGCTATGCATTTGGTTCAGTAAGCACCAAGGAAAAGTATAAGCCTGTAGCCCTGTGGTGTAGCCCACAGCCCACAGGTTCAGCTATTTGTGCTCCACAGCTCAGGTTTGTGAAGCACAGCTGTGTGACCTTGGCTCAGCTTTACTGAGAAAAAATTGTTGTTGAGCTGTGAAAAAAGTATATAAGCTAAAGCCACTTAAGATAGAAAAAATAAAAACAGAGAGAAATGAAATTGTTGTGCTGGTAATTGTAACTCAAGGACTCAGCAGAAGAATGCTGACATGAAAAGGTCTAAGACCCTGAGAGGAAACGTAGAGAGATGGAAGATGACAGCAGCAGGGTTGAGGATCTGCCTGTTCTGCAGGGCAATGGGGACTGATGTTTCCCCATCTACCGGCTGGTTTGCAGAGACTCACGCAGTACACGTGGCAGGGGTGGCAAATATATTACTGATCTGTCCTGGCTGGATCCTATTAGCCAATAATCATTGTGCACTCATTAAACTGTGTATATTTCTGCTTTCAAGTCTCTACTCATAGTAAAAGGTGCCCAAATAACAGCAATGCAGCAACGAGAAGGTTACAGTGGATAGCCTGTTGGGGTAGGAAAGGGGCATGGCGAGGTATGACAAGGTGAAATAAGGTATGATGAGGACAGTTAAGGTATGATAAGGCATTCCTAGGTATCTATGCCAATGGGCATTCCTGGTTTTACTTAAAGATTGTTGAATGTAAAATATATGATCAGTCTAAGAAGCCAAACTTTGAATTATGTTACTTGCCTTTCCTTTTCACCCATGTGTTTTTATGGAAATTGCTATAATGCTCTCTGCTAAGTTAAATATGTACACAGTGTTGATATGGAGACTATGCAATGCAGTTACTTGGTGTAGGGAACTATAACTGGAATGGTATTATACGATCAAGGAGAGAAATAGGGGCTATATTCAGGAAGAAGCATAACATTCAGGTATCCTGACTCTGTGCACTGGCTGTATCAGGATCCAAGGTCTAGCAGCCACGGATGGCAGCCAGTTTGACTCACACATTGCTTGCTTGAACTTTGATGCCAGAGCATCCTACTAAACAATTTTTACAGTTATCTGTGTCATTCAGATAAACTCACTCCTGTTCTAGTAGAGTAAAAGAAATATAGAAGCTTTCCAAGGACAATCACAGTTCAATAATATCTTTAAAGCACATTTATTTTTCCTTTTGTTGAGGATTTCCCACTTGGAAAAGGTATTACGAAGTCTGTCTTTTTCTAAATATGGATATACTGTGTGGAGGAGGAAAGAATCAATTTGTTCTGTTTCTTTTCCAAAATGATTCCTGACGTATGTTATGGTGACTGTTTTCAAAATAAGGAGAATTCCTTAAATCAATAAATGTAAATGGTTTGTTAAGAAAGTATATGATTCTCATTGACAACAGAGATTTGTGGCTTCCCATTGGAGAATAGCTGTGGTTTATGTTTGAGTTCACTCAGCTAATGAGTATGTGGAGAAAAGGCTTTCAAAAGAAAGGAATGATCTTCAGAGAGGCTTTTTTCTGGGATACTTACTATTACAGCAGAAGCCTCTGAAATGGCATTTGTGTCAGCTAAAGGGAGAAAATGCAGCACGTTTCTGATAATTTAAAGCACGTATCACTAACGAAGATAAAGAGAGCAAAGTATTTAAAGCTTAATGATATAGCAATAGCAATTGCCCTGTGATAATGAACAGTGTAGATTATCAGGCAAAGCTTAATGAATGTCTTGCTTACAACAAGCTTTTTATAAACAAATACTGGTTGAGTCCTCTTTCAGAATTAGTACTGACATGAAAGTGAAATGATTTAATTAAAATATGCAAGATAAATAAGGAATTGGGCAAGGATGATGCATAGAATAGTCTGGGAAGTGTTTGTTGACAATAGGCCTTCCAAAATTACTAGGCAGAGTACAGTATGTATCTGGTTCAGCCAACAAAATAACATTAGCACTCTGAGGACAGACTGTGGCTCTATCTACAGCTCAGCCCATGCCCTCAGGGTCAGGAGATGTTTGTATTTCCTTCTTTCTGCTGGATTACCACAGTTTGGAAGTACATGCCTCCAATGAAAAGCGTTGACTGTTTCCCCCCTCGGTTGCTGAAGGGAGAGGTGGGAAATCAGAGCAGATATTAGCACCCAGTGTGGAGGTCTGGTGTAGCCAAAGTAGTGCTGGGCAGAGTGAGTATTTTGCTGATATGATTGTCTTCAGTCTCTGAATTCAGGGGCTGGCAGGGAGGAGAGGAAACTTCAGTGCAAGGTTTGTCTGTCATTCACCGGGATTCCTTGGGCTACTCATCAGCTTACGGGCTGACTGGGTCAAGACTGATACCTGAAGTTAAAATGTAGCTCTGGGGTTTCTTTTATTAATGCCTTAACACTGTGTTATCAAAAGCACTTGCAGGTTTCACAAAGCTGTGTGGAACATTAAGAAAATGTGCTCAGAGAGCTGCGACTTTTCTGTAATATCTCTTTCCTTTGGTAACCAGCATTACTGAATCATACAAGCACACAACAGGTGAGGCTGGCAAGTACCTCTGGAGATTATCCAGTCCAACCCTCCTGCTCAAGCAGCATGAGCTACAGCAGGTTGCCCAGGACCGGTCAGGTTTTGACTGTCTCAGATGGAGACTCCACAACCTCCCTGGGCAATCTGTTCCAGTGCTTGGTCATTCTCATGGTAGAAAAGTGGTTCCTGATGTTCAGATGGAGCCTCCTGTGCTTCAGTTTGTCCCCATTTCCTCTTGTCCTGTCACTGGGCACCACTGAGAAAAGCCTGGCTTTGTCCTCTTTTGTCCCCCATCAGGTATTGTTATAGGTTGGCAAGACCCCTCAGAGCCTTTTCTTCTCTACGCTGAACAGTCCCAGCTCTCTCAGCCTCTCCATTTATCAGAGGTGCTCCAGTCCCTTAGTCACCTTCTGGCCCTTTGCTGGATTCTTTCCAGTATGTCCATGTCTATCTTCTACTGGGGAGCCCAGAAATAGACCCAAAATTTCAAGTGTGGCCTCAACAGAACTGAGTAGAGGGGGAGGATCACGTCCCTCAACCTGTTGACAATGCTCTTCCTTATGCAGCTCAGTATGCTTTTGTCTGCCTTTGCCACAAGCAGACATTGCTGTCTCATGTTCAACTTGTTGTCCACCAGGATGCCCAGTTCTTCTCTGCAGAGCTGCTTTCCAGCTAGTTGTCTACCAGCATATACCCATGCCTAGGTTTATTCCTCCAGGATTTGGCATTTTCCTTTGTTGAACTCTATGAGGTTCCATTTCTCCATCCTGGGGAGGTCCTTTTAAATGGCAGCACAACCAAGTCTGATATATCAGCCACTCCTCCCACTTTTGTGTTGTTTGCAGACTTACTGAGTGTGCACTTGATGCCATCATTGACATCATTAATGAAGAGGTTAAACACTATTGGACCCACAACTGACCCGTGGGGTACACCATTAGTGACTAGCCTCCAAATGGGCTTTGTGCCACTGCTCACAACTTGCTGAACCTGGCTTTTCAGTCAATTTTCAGTCCACCTCACTGTCTACTTACCTAATCTGTATTTCATGAGCTTGTCTACGAGGATGTTATGGGAGACAGCATCAAAAGTCTTACTGAAGTGAGTATGAATAACTCCCATTGCTCTCCAACCCACCAAGCTTTCCACCTGATTATAGAAGGCTATCAGGTCAGACCCGTTCATAAATCATAGAATCACAGAATGGTTTGGGTTGGAAGGGGCCTAGAAGATCATCTAGTTCCACACCCCCTGCCGTGAGCAGGAACACCTTCCGCTAGACCAGGTTGCTCAAAGCCCCATCCAACCTGGCCTTGAACACTTCCATGGATGAGGCATCCACAACTTCTCTGGGCAACCTGTGCCAGTGCCTCACCACCTTCATAGTGAAAAATTTCTTCCTTATGTCCAATGTAAACTTACCGTCTTTAAGTTTAAAACCATTACCCCTTGCCCTATCACTACATGCCCTTGTAAAAAAGTCCCTCTCCAGATTTCTTGTAGGTCCCCTTTAGGTACTGGAAGGCTGCTTAAAGGTCTCCCTGGAGCCTTCTCTTCTCCAGGCTGAACGACCCCAAATCTCTCAGCCTGTCTTCGTAAGAGAGGTGCTCCAGCCTCTGATCACCCATGAGGCCCTCCTCTGGACCCGCTTGAGCAGGTCCATGTCTTTCTTATGTTGGGGGCCTTAGAGCTGAACACAGTACTCCAGGTGGGGTCTCACAAGAACAGAGTAGAGGGGCAGAATCACCTCCCTCAACCTGCTGGCTGCACTTCTTTTGATGCAGCCCAGGATTCGGTTGGCTTTCTGGGCTGTGAGCGCACATTGCAGGGTCATGTTGAGCTTCTCACCAACCAACACCCCCAAGTCCTTTTTCCCAGGGCTGCTCTCAATCCACTCATCACCCAGCCTGTTATTTGTGCTTGGGATTGCCCTGATCCATGTGCAGGACCTTGCACTTGGCCTTGTTGGTCTTGATGAGGTTCACACAGGCAAGCCTGTCTCAAGCCTGTCAAGGTCCTTCTCAGCCTTCTCTCAAGCCTGTCAAGGTTCTTCTGGATGGCATCCATTCCCTCCAGCGTGTCAACCACAGCACACAGGTTGCTGTTGTCAGCAAACTTGCTGAGGGTGCGCTCAATCCCACTGTCTGTGTCACTGACAAAGATGTAAAACTGTGCCTATCTCAATCCTGACACCTGAGGAACGCCACTTGTCACAGGTTTCCACTTAAACACTGAGCTGTTGACTGCAACTCTTTGAGTGTGGCCATCCAGCCAATTCCTTATCCACCGAGTGGTACATCCATCAAATCCCTGTCTCTCCAGTTTAGAGACAAGGACGTCATGTGGGACAGTATCAAATGCTTTGCACAAGTCCAGGTAGATGACGTCAGTTGCTCTTCCCTTATCCACCAGTGCTGTAAGCCCGTCGTAGAAGGCCACCAAAGTTGTCAGGCATCATTTGCCTTTAGTGAAACCATGTTGGCTGTCACCAATTACCTCCTTATTTTCCATGTGCCCTAGCATAGTTTCCAGGAGGATCCACTTCATGATCTTGCCAGGCACAGAGGTGAGACTGACTGGCCTGTGGTTCCCCAGGTCTTCCTTTTTTCCCTTCTTAAAAATGGGGATTATGTTTCCCCTTTTCCAGTCAGTGGGAACTCTCCTGGACTGCCATGACTTCTCAGCTATGATGGATAGTGGCTTAGCTGCTTCATCCACCCGTTCCCTCAGTACCTGTGGATGTATCTCATCAGGTCCCATGGACCTATGCATCTTCAGGTTCCTTAGATGGTCTTGAATCTGATCTTCTCCTACAGTGGGTGATTCTTCATTCTCCCAGTCTCTGCCTTTGCCTTCTGCAACTTGGGCAGTGTGGGCTGGAGCACTTGCTAGTGAAGACTGAGTCCATGCTGACTGCTCCTGATCACCTTGTTGTCCTTCATGTGTCTGGAATGGCTTCCAGAATTAGTGGCCACATCACCTGTTCATGTATTAATATGCATCAACACCTGCTACTATGTTCAGACTTTGGTTGGAGCTGCATGCAGAACTTTGTTTTCAAGGCTGATGTCAGCTGGTGAATATAAGATAATTAATTTAATGATTAGTTAGAACTCAAATTACTTTATGCAGAGCTACTTGCTAGTTGGGGCAATCAGAGCAAGGCTACAGAGACGATTTCCATGAGATGCCTCCTTGCACGTGTGAGAAATATGGTTCTAAACATCCATTGATATCCTGTAGCCTAAGAATGTTTAAGATATTTTTTCTTTTTTTTCTGAGAATATATATGACTTTATTAATGCAAAACCCCCACTAATTAGAAACAGTTCAGCAATTGGAATTTATGGTCAGATATAAAAATCAGTCCTAGATGTCTCTGGGCTTATTAGATGGATACAAAATAAAGTCATAGGCTTTGAGACTTCAGTGACAAATTCTGTTTGTGTTAAAATTGGTGCCAGATTCTGGTACATTGGGGTCAGTCTGGTATATATAGCAAGACTGTATGGAACGTAGAGCCTGTGGACTGTGCCCATGGTGAAATGCATATGCCTCTTTCTGTCATTATGAGAAGAGACACGAAATGTTATATTAGTCCCACAGAATACTGGGGAGTGGGTGTTAGCAGGTGATTTAATGAAATGGAAAGGGCTGTAGCACTGGAGGAGAACCCAGCTAAAATGTAGTAGGAGTAAAATATCCACGCAGCCTCTTTTTGCTCCTTTCCCTTTAGTCCCAGAGGCCTGGCTGTATTTTTTTGTGTTTTCTGTTGTTGTTTAAGCCACAAAACAAATTAATTTCTTTTGACGTCTGTCTTAAACAAAGGATTGTTAGCATGCACGCTGATCTCAGGATGACCTGTGATAGCCTAGAGACCTAGGTCTAGCCTGGCTGCTTGCCACCAGCAGCATCTAACATGAAAACACACACACACAAAAGAGCTTCAGTGAAAAAATGCACAAAAGTGAAAGAGAGAGACTTCTAGGAAGGAAAGACTTCCAAACTGTAGGGGCAGTGGCTTCAGGAAGAAGGAGGAAGAGTTTACTTTTATCTCAAAAACCTTTGCTTAGTTCTGTAGTACTCCAAGGGACATGTGCACACATGTAGGGAGTCCAGGATATATAAAACGCTCTGAATAGAAGTGGGAAGAAAAGAGAAAAGCTTTTTTAAAAATAAACCCAAGCATACTCACACACATATATATGCCAAATCATAAAATGTTTACTGAGCTATGAACTTATCGGGTCAAGTCTACCAATTATGCTACATATGCAATGATATGTTAGCAGAAGATCTTGGTGGTGTGGGGGGGAGCCAACAGCATTTTGTAGCTCTGAAGGAGTGCTGTTCTTCTAACACAGAACAAGAGCCATTACTGCTAGCTGCACATGCATAAGAGAAGCTCATTTTTTTTTTTCCTCTGAAAGTAGGCCTTCTGTAAAGAGGATGACAGCTCCTTACAGTGACTTCCTCCCCTCCCACAGGTCACTGAGCTGGGATCTTCAAGGCCAAAGAAGGTAGTTACTTTCTTCTATTTCTGAAATGGATTCCTACTCAATGAAGTTATGCTCTTTCCACTCTGGAAGCCCTCTGACAACTACTTCATGATTGGAGGAGAGATTGCACAGAGCAAACATCCTTAGAAGCCATATGTGGGGTTTTTGGGGAGGGTTTTTTGGTGGGTTTTTTTGTTGTTGTTGTTGTTTTGTTTGGGTTTGGTTTGTTGGGTTTTTTTTATGTCTGGCTTCTGAGTATCTCTCACTTCTCTACACAGAAGTGGGTCAGTCTTCTAAAATAATTTGCCAATAATAAAGAAGGGAATAGCAGGCTCAGCTGTCACTGTTCTGCAAGTAGCATTTGTTGTGCATGAACTCCCTCTAGTCATGCCCACCCTAAAACTGGGGTTAGATTTAAGCTATTCTTAGTGCCAAAAAAAGAATTGTTTCTTTGGAAAGGCAAGGCAGATATGGGCAACAGTGATAGTTTCCCAAAGAGGCTGCATTTACTTTACACTGTTTAGAAAGCCACGGAGCCCATTAGGAATTTTAAGTTGAGTCAAGCAAATACATACTATGCATATTAGCCATTTTTAAAAAGACATTGTGTGCTGCTATTTTGTTTATTTTTTTACACTCACAAAGGTACACTGCAGAGCTCCTAGCATAACCTTACTGGTGAGAAAATCAGTTTGATACTAGTAGAAGTAGGAAATTTTTTGTAGGGAAAGAATCAAGGCTGAGAGAGTTAAGGACTGTCGTGGTTTAACCCCGGCCAACAACTAAGCACCACGCAGCCGCTCACCCACTCCCCCCCCACACCCAGTGGGATGGGGGAGAAAATCGGGAAAAGAAGTAAAACTCGTGGGTTGAGATAAGAACGGTTTAATAGAACAGAAAAAAACCCTAATAATGATAACACTAATGAGATGACAACAGTAATAATAAAAGGATTGGAATATACAAGTGATGCACAATGCAATTGCTCACCACCCGCCGACCGACCAACCCGGAAGTCCCCCAGCCGCAACGCGCCCGCCGCAGTTCCTAAAACGTCATATGGTATGGAATACTCCGTTGGTCACTTTGGGTCAGCTGCCCTGACTGTGTTCCCTCCCAGCTTCTTGTGCCCCTGCAGCTTTCTTGCTGGCTGGGCATCAAAGGCTGAAAAGTCTTGACTTTAGACTGAACATGACTTGGCAACAACTGAAAACATCAGTGCGTTACCAACATTCCTCTCATACCTAGCTCAAAACTTAGCACTGTACCAGCTGCTAGGAAGACAATTAACTCTATCCCAGCTGAAATCAGGACAAAGGACATGTAGAAAAATTATGAAAAAAGTGAATCTTTACATCTATCAGTCCTAACATTTGCACCTAATCCCATGCACTCAGTCCTAAAATTAACCTAAGAAACAAGTAGGAATGGAATATCTGAACAGTCTGCTGATCAAACTGCTCAAATCTGGCAAAAGGTGTCAGTGACTTGTTTACAATCCAATTGTTGGCCAGAATTTTTTCCTGAATTTATTCAGTTAAATTCAAATGATGACTAAATTCAAGATCAGTTCCTGGACAGTCAATGAAAAGGAATGGGAAAAAAAAAGAAATTCATAAAATAAATTGCTTGTTACAAGTTTCTTATTTAGCTCCAATTACAATAACCACAAAGGAAAAATGAGGCCTATAAGCCATCTGTGTGTGCATAACCTCAAGGCTGGCAATGACAAGATAAGTTAACAAACAAATATTTTCCCATTGGGGTTAACAACTGTTGACAGCGTGGTGAATACTAAGGCAGGTGATACTCATCAGATATGTCAACAGCAGAAAGTACTGAGAATTTAAGTTCACTCTTTATTTCTCACTATGTGACAGTTTCCAGTCTCAGAGTGCAAAAAAAAAGACCAATGGAAGCTCCCTTTTGTTTAGGCAAAGCCAGGCATATAGTACAAAGCAAAATCATGGCAGTCAGCTTTTGAAGAGCTTATGTAGCTATTTAAGGGTTGCTATTTTATGGCAAAAGCTGTACTAATAGTACAAGGAATCAAATTACTTCCAGAGATTTTCTGTGGCTGGACACAGTATGTTCTTCCTTCATATTTCAGGATGCACAAGGCACTGTGGCTTGCTGGCTTAAGGCAAAGGAGTTCCAGTCTTGAGATCTGGATTTTAGCTTTGCAGGGTGCCACACTATCAGTGATAGAGATTTCAGTTGAAACTTCCCAACATCTCCAAAGTCACCTCCAAGTCACCACCACCTCACTGGTGATCAGTCCCTTCTTTCTAGGCAAAGAAAATTGGACTGCTCTGACACCACAAATCTCACCAATGAGTGCTTCAGATGTAAAAGAAAAAAAAGGTTTTAGAGTGTAAAAGGATGAAGATAGCAGATGCTGATTTTTTTCCCCGAATGTTAATTTAGGGAAGCCACTTCTTTTTTTCCATGCGTGTTTTTTTTCTTTTTGTCTTCTGTTGGAAAAAACTCAAAGAGAAGAGTCCCTCCTGGTACACCTGTACGCAGTAGATTCTTGTTGGTTAAGAACTCCTTGTACTATTGTCATATAAATAATTAAATAGACACAAGTTGGTGATAACAAAAAAATTAGTATGGTTTTGTTGAGTTGCAGAGCAAAAGATAACTTGATTCACAGTTAGCTTGTATCACAGTATTCTCTAGTTTTTCTGTTTTGCATGAGTGTCTGTAGTTTGCATTAAGTAAATAAGTACTTTTTAGGTGTTACACATGGACCTTTTGATGTTTCAGCTTAATCAAATACTACAAATGACAGAAGAGGACAGAAGTAGTGATGAAAAAAGAAAATTAATCCGCTTTGAGTTCACAGGAAAAGCAGATTACAACTGGAACACCTGGGAGCAGTATTCTCAAATCTGTCAGAGCGGGAATATACCCCAAAGGAAAAAAAGTTGAGCTATCATAAGTACTTCCTCCCTAAAAAAACCCACCAGTGACTATACTAGATCTTGCAAAACTGCTGTGTCATATAGTCACAGCTTAAGAAACTTCTGAGGGGGGAAATGTCTAATTAAATGAGTGATCAGTCTTTCCTATGGGGGAAATAATAATTTTGCAGTGAGATTGCTTTAAAGGTTACACATGCATTGACAATATTGATGCAGAAAGTACAGAGCCTTTATCCATTTAAAGATGTGTTTGAAGAGTTGGGCTGTACAAAAGACATCAAATTAAAGTTCCTCAGCTTGTGAAGTGCTCACCTCTCAGAGCACCATTAGTATTAAGGGAGCAGATTAAACACAATTTAGATCACATTGAAAGACTAAAGTCAATTTAGCAGGTATATAACCATGCATGATAATGGTCTTTAAATCTACAGCAACAAGGTGAGGATATGCTTGGATATGCAGGATAAAGATGTGAAACTAAAATGATTTCCTTTGAGGACTATAAAAGAAGCAATGACGAGAAGGCAAATTTTAGATGCTAGTTTGTTTAAGTATGTAAATTCAATGGACTGATCTGGAAGGGAAATAAATCTGATAGCAGTTTTATATATGGCCTGCAGGGTATTGTGAACTTGACCTTTGTTAGAGTAAATGGGTTCTTAGCTGAATGGTGTAGTATTTCATTATTATTTGCATGCTGATAGCAATGTGCAGATGCAACATGGGGGAGACATGAAAATCTTTTCCAAAAAAGCATATGATCTTCTAGCCTCTTCTCCATGCAAAATTTTAGGTGTAAGGTAATTGACATTGTTGGTTTTTTTCTGGTGCTAGATTCTTATTTGTTGCCCATTATATGCTAGATTGTATAGGAGCCTCACAGGGGAGAGGAAACTTTAAACTGCAGCAAAATCATAATGTAGATTAGAAGGTGTATTTATCTTGGCAACACGTAGTTCCAAAGAACATGGAAAACATGAGGAATCAAACTCATAAAGACTTTAAATTTGTATAGTGCTGGGATAGCAGGTGGGCTTAGAAAAATAAATAGCATTGCAGCTGTCTATGAAGTCTTATTTGGTTGTTGAAAAGTATCCAAATTCATCTGTATGGCATAGCTTGACAGTTCGCTCTTATAGGCGTAAGTAACACATGTGGTTAGGCACTTAATGTTCAGTCTGATCTGCCTCATGAAGATGCTTAACTTTTGCCTGAACTTTAGGTAGAGAGTCAGGGCAGAACCCTAAAAAAAGAACAGAAGAGAAGGACATGGGACACATTCAAGGAAAAATGACTGCACAGCTTTCCTTTGAAAACGATCTAATAGACTTAAAAATGAAGAGATGTAAAGATGTTACAAGTAAGCTGTCCTTGCACGTGGTTATTGACAATACTGAACTTACAATGCAGCTTTTGCCTGTGGATTGACTTTGTGCCCTGCTTGTTGAGACCTCCTGTCATGAGGTGAGTGGGGGGTCTACTACCACCTTCTATAGGCTTTTTATCATCCCTAATGGATCAGCCATCACTGAATATTTCCCAGGCCAACTCCACAGTCAAACTGCCTGCTTTATCCTTGGTCCATGCTGCTGCCTTCCTGGTCCCACCTCCACATGAAGTCTGGACCTGCAAGTCCTTAGGCTCTGCTCAGACCCCTAATGTCATGTCTTGCGACCTTGTTGCACTCTCCTCACCAAGTGCTTGGTGTTTATCAGGACTTGTAGTAACTAGCTCCAGGAATTGCAAGAGCCTCCTGAATGTCGGCTTTCTGAGCCCACAAAAATGCATTAGTTTCAGAGACTCTTCACTGACAGAATAAGATGGGTCAACATTACCTGATAATGAAGACTTATTGGAAGTCTTTCTTTTGTTCACTTCTGAAAGATGGTACTTTGAAAATAGCAACATAAAAACTGAAGAGTTATCTTTTATAAGCCAAAAAATAAAAAGCCGTGGTCAGAAAAAGTCATTATGGTCCTCTTTTGGGAGGTTTTATAAAACTATAGGGTTGGGCTAATACTCACTCAGCATAATCCTCCTGTTGCTAGTTTCACTGAGACAATTAAAAACCAGCTCTAAGTCTATGCAAGCTTTCCAGTATAGCTCTACTGCTCTAGTTCTTACGCTGTGCCTGTATCCATGCTTTAATTTTTGTTTTGACCTCCTGTGCTGTTGATAACATTCTTAACTCTTTTACAAAGAGGATGTGAAAAGCTCCAATATTGTGAATTAACATCCTGATTTAGTTGGGTAGTAAACTGTGTGCTTAATTGGAAGCAGTAGTTATGTTGTAGCAAATGGCATTTCTTGCAAGCACTAAATTAGAAATGTACTTAAATACCTTGCTGAATTTCAACCCGAGTTTGCATATTGCACTCTTCCTAATAAACAGCATTGTCAGGGTGTTACATGCTACAAGTAACCCTTACCTGCAGTAAGCTGAGCAGACTTGCAAATGAGAAAAAGCCCCCATCTTTCTGTACAGAAAGCAGGGGGTTAATTAAGGGCCCCATCAGTTTTTTTATTTTGATCAGAACACAAAATTAAATATAGGTTGCATGGTACATTAGTGTGTCTGTTGAAGACTGTGGCTTTGGCCAGGCAATTAAAGGGGGCAAAATATTCTAAATGAATTTTTAAATAGCTTCTTCCAGTCATTAAGCACAGTTATCACATCCATATTTTGTAAATGTAAAACACTGAAGTTCTCAAAAGTCTGTTCTTCGCAGTAGTTTTTATTGATGATCCATCTGAGCTTCATTTCATAACTGAAAACCCTTGTCGGTCAATTTATTCCAACATAACACTATTTGGTTGGGTAGTTATTAATCCTGTAATTGTTCATGGCATGCCAGGAATAATTCAGCTAATTATTACAATATGTCTTACTTTGCCATGCTCCTATATGTCAAAATGACTTCTGCACATATTGGAAAAAATCAGTTTCCTAATTTAACTGAAGATATAAGAATTGATTATTAATTCACCAAAAAATAGAAAATTATTTTTTTTTCTCTGCCCCACACATAATTTCTACTGGTCTGGAAACATTTTTTACAAACATTCTGCTACTAACTTTAGCTGATCCATGAGTAGCACTATGCAGCAGAACCTAGGAGTGCTGCCCTCACTAAACATTATTTTCAATTGTAGGACAAATATAACAGAATATGCTGGATCATAATAGAAAAGAACTTCATTTTTTCCAGTTCATCTTAGAGGAAAAAAATACTGCTGAAAAGGTGAGATTAAGAGGTCAGTTATCCTGGCAAAAAGAAAGTGATCTATACATATGTACTCTATTAATTACAGTATACATATTTTAATGTAGTTAAAATGCATATTTATGCATAAAATGCTCTATATTTATTTCAGTAGTGGTGAATTCCCATCAATAAAGTGAAGTTTGCTGATATTTGTATTCTTCACATTTGACAATATATCTGATTTCACTGAAGTCAATCTCTAATCTGTCTTTGGCCTAATAAGAGTAAAGTCAGGCTCTTACAGACTGAAATATCTTTTTAGTTCACAATAGATGCAAGAAAATTGAAAGCACAGTGAGTATCAGAGTATTTGCTGTTTTATCGTTCTCATTAGCACATTTCCATAGTACAAAACAATGTTCTTAAATTGTATTCTGCTGGGGCAAATAAGATCCCTAGCTCCTAATTAATGAATGACTGTGTGTACACTGACTAGCACAATATTTTACACAGTGGAGTTCCATGCTGTGATATATTGAAGCAAGACAGGATATTCGAAAATGATAACCACATAAAAAGTCAGTAACTTTTATTCTTGTGAGAATTGTCCCAGAACATTGTTCTCACTGTGAACTTCCTCCAGAGAAGATGGCTCACTCAAGGCTTCATATATTGTTTATGTTCCACCCAGGGACTTATCCAGAGATGCACAAAACAATTTTGAGAAGCTTCTGAATGGAGACAGATTTTTTTTTTTTTTTAAGTATGTAACACTGATGCCAAAGGATGAGGCCAAGGAAAAAATGGTCTGAAAGAAGAAATCACCTCAAAATTAGTGATTGAAACCAGTTAAAATAATTCTGTTATTGTGACAGCTGCTACCTTGATTGATAATGTAGGTTTAACTGGAGAACTCCAGAACTATAGTGATAAATCTGAACGAGCCAGACTCAGTAACAGTGATTGCAGCAAACTACTCTGCTCTAAGGAAGATGTGTAACCTTCAGGAGCCACTTGGTTTCAGGGACCAGATACAGTTAACACATTTTTTTTTTTTTGAGAAATCTGCCAAGTCACCAAACCATTTCAACCTCTTGGTTGAGTAAGTTTTTGAAAAAGGTTTGCAATTCACATTCATTTTTGACACACACAGCCAGAGACTTGAAATGTCTCTGTGGTTTATCTGAACTGTACAGATCCTCTGAGTTTCAGAAATTGGATAGGAATGGGCTTTCTTCTAAGATTTGGTTACGTTTTTAATTGATACCTCCAAGTGGTGTCTCACTGGGAAGCACTATCAAGATATTTTGGTATTTATTGTTGTGAACAGGAACAAATACAGCAAAAAGGCATCAACCCTCAAACAAAACAAAACAGAGAAGCCAAATGCTAGAAACTACAAAAAAGACTAGGAGCAAAGCTCAAGAAATAGAAAGCCACGAGAGAGGTCTGCCACTAACTGAGCATAATTCTAAATTAGACATTTTAAATGGTGTACTGTCTAGACACTGTGAATTCTGTGGTTAAGTTACTTATGTCTATTTTCCCTTTCTACTTGTAATGGGACTACCATTCAATGCTTACTTTTCCGTTTATATAATTCTATTTTTATAATTTTTCTAACTAAGGATATTGTGTACTAGCATAATGTTCAAAGATGAAGATGCAGATCTGCAAAAGCATATCATCCTCAGCATCATGTAGCACAGATGGTCTTACTCAGTTGAACTTGTAAAGTGAGAAAGCACTCTTAGGAGCACTTCAAAAGGGAGCTGACTAAAAAACAGCAGAAAGCAATTACATTCTTCTAGACATTTTGATACTTTAATCTAGTTTTCAGCTCTAAACTAAAAAAAGGGCTTAAATTTGTAAATTTCTCATAAAATTGTGATAAAAGCAGGTATTCTGAATTTTTGGATGTTAAATCATTTTATGTTGGATATGAAAAGATGTAGCTTTAATGTTAGAAAGTAATACTGTTAGTCATCATAGAGCAACATAATACAGCAGACAATATAGTGTACAGTCATATAATAATATAACTTATGACTTGCCATAACAACAGTTTAATACCCAGTATTTCAAATAATATTACAAAAAATGAAATGAATGCAAAGTTAATGTCTAAATAAAATGGTTAATGAAGCTATCAGTTGTTTAGATACAGTAGAAATGAACTG
This sequence comes from Pandion haliaetus, assembly GCA_013401275.1. Classification (NCBI taxonomy): domain Eukaryota; kingdom Metazoa; phylum Chordata; class Aves; order Accipitriformes; family Pandionidae; genus Pandion; species Pandion haliaetus. Next base: position 114,579 of record VYZV01026525.1, on the reverse strand, counting down.
AGAAAGTCAGAAAAAGATCTGTAAGTTTTCCTGCTCATTTCTTTGTAAACTATGTTCCCATAAAAGAATTCAGTTTAAACAGTACCGCATCTTCCTTTCAAAAAGTACTGCTAAAAATGTTTCAATTTCTTTCTTCTGGAGAGCTCGTGTTGTTTGCAAGTTCAAAAGCAGCAGTCAGGTCAAATAAGATGCTTATTAGAAGCACCTAATCTTATCTCTGCTTCAAATTAATCATGTTTCTTCCATGAAAAATGTTCTATTATGAAAGCAAATTGAAAAGTAGGAGACAGCCCATCTCATACTTACACTGTGTTTAACTGGGATTCAGCACACATTGGCTTAATTGTGCTAAACCAGGGTCTTAAGGCTGTGGCAGAGTGGACATGGGAAATGTTCACGGCTATAATTTCCATTGCTAACTTCATGCTGTTACCAACTGCAGCCAGTTCAAATCATCGCTTATGTGGTTACAGAAAAATAAGTGCATATCCATTTGCATATAGATTGTATATCTGCCAAAGTGAAAAACAAAAGAATAAGACTAGCAATTTCTACTGTGCATATTGTGGGAGAGCCTTTCATTTAAAATACAGGCCTAAAAATTAGGTGGAGCACTAGGCTGTTCTTTGTTTTGCCTTAAACTTTCTCTGTGACCTTGAATAAACAATTTAGGTCTCTTTTTTCATAGAGAAATGTGTGTGTGTTCAATCGTAAATGCACTGCTGCTCTAATTGTGCGGAGTTTAAAACATAAGGTCCTTCCTCTTCTATTCTTCATATGTAAAATAAGGTTAACATCACTCCACCTAATTTGCTAGGATGGTGGTGTGTTGATTCATTAGTTTATCTTCTTGTGCAGTGCTTTGAAAACCGCATAGTTTTTTGACAGTTATATATAATTATCATCAAAGGCAGGTAATTTTTCTTCCTTGATCTGTTCTGCTGCATATTTATGCCATTGTTTTTATCATGATATCAGGAAAGCAAATGGAAGTTTTTTGTATATATGGAGTTGATAAGGAACTTTTGGGGCGTTCAGGGGGTGGGAGGAGAACCCTGCTCCTGGATCAGGGTGCACACCATGGCCTGATCACACATCTGAATGAGGCCCGAGTGGGCACTGTCTTCTGTGTTCTCCTTACCAGGTTTCTGTCCTACCCTATGAAGGAATATGACCATATGGCACAAAGTAAGCCCTAGTGAACTCCAGCAGATGCGTTTATTTCAATAATCAGAGAGCTGACACTGTGAAATGCATCATGGAGTGCATCAGCCCCATGGTGTAGGTGAAGTTTCTGGATGAGATACTCATCCCTGCTTGTAGAGGACCCTAGCGGGTAGTGGTGAGCTGAGACTTTGGAGAACTGGTTTCTGGCTGGCTGAAGTACTCCGAGCAACTCATTTGCTGTCCCTGGGGCAAATTGACAAATACCAAGGCACTTGGAGAACTGAGTAATGAAAAGCTCTATTCATTATTATTAATGTTACTGTTATTGCTGTTGTTATTAGTTGAATTCTGGGAGAAGAGCTAGAAATTCTCAGAGCTGGTGGACCTGCTGGAGTGCCTGTGCTGATCCTGGAGCCCTTAGGTGGGTCTCTGTGCTGTGAAAGATAAATAAAATACATTAAAGCCATCGCCTACCCCATGAACACTGGGTGGTGTAGTATACATTTTCCGATTCTTATTCAGACTTGGCAGATTGCACCAGAGGCTGATATTCCTCCGAAAGGAAGTTCAGTGCTAATATGAATAAGTGTGAAAGATTCTGGCCTTGCATTTTTAGTACAGTTATTAAACCATATTTTTCTAATATGGAAAAAAAAGCACGTTCTCAGTTAGTGTGCTAGAAATACCTAAACTGCAGTTATCTGTAGCACTTGTACTGACTTTATCTAACCTACGTTATAAACGTTCCCATATTTTTTGTCCCTGAAAAGCTTCAGGCATCAACTGTGTTTGTGACCTAAGCATAATCTCAAACTTGCTTTCAATTATTTCTAGCCCAAGAGGCCTGGACTATACAAACCTAGTTTGAAAACCTGAAAACCCCCTGTGTTTTTATTTTTCCTGCTTGATACAAGTTATACATAAGAGCCATTTCAGGGCAAAACATTTGTCTCTTAATATCTGGCAGTCTAGTATTTCAGGTTTTATGCACTAGCCCAGAAGCTTTGTTGAACTTGGAGATTATTGTTGTAATTATTATTTATAGCTCATATTGCCACAATAACTTGGACAGTCAAGCTCCATTTCTGCTAGGTATTGTACAAGAAAAGCACAAAACAACCCCCCAACAAAGATCCCAAAGCCTGGTGTGGTGAGGCCACTTCAGGATACTCTGGTATCTTAATTTTCTTTCCTATTCTACATGTTGCACAGACATTGAGGATCCTTTGGAACAGAAAGATGCACAGTGATGATAGAGTACAAGCTTTTAAATAGGTGTAAATTGGTATTTTTATCTGTACAGTGTCTGTCTGTGAAACTTCACTTTATTTTAATTTGATTGACCTCCTTTTTCAAATGAAATGTTGAGTTTTTCTGTGATATTTTTACTGACTGATGCATAAAATAGGATATATTGTATTTCATAACAGGTTTTTATGCTTGCCAAAATAGATTGTACAAAACCTAACGGTAAATAGAGATAGTTTAATTCTGTCTTGAAGATAGAGTACTAAGAAATTGGGTCCATCACTGTCATTTTTCTCAGAGATTCCTCTCATCTGTCACAACACAGTAGTTATGAAAAATGAAACCATAAATTCAATTTAGAGGGCAATTTACAGCTAATCTTTGGAGTAATTCCAGTGTGAATAATGCAGCAATTTGGATGCATGGTCAGTCAATTCTGTCTCTGATTTATTAGGATTTAAGAATTTTTTTTTCTTTCATTAATGATAATTACCCAAGAAGAGAAAATAATTTCTCAAAAATTATCTATCTTCACATCTGTGGTCTCAGTTTTGAGAAAGGCTGCAATATTGTTTAAACTTACTATTATAGGAGGGGGGAAAGCTTTTTAGAAAAGATATATGAGGTATTTAAATTCTGAACTGTATCTCTTTACAGCACATGTGTGAACTGATCAGCACTGGTTTATAGCTGCTTTTATATGACTCCCATTAGAGCTAACATTTTGAATATCTCAGCATAAGGACACTGGGATTTGCTATTGATTTTCCACACTTCTTACACCTTGAAGATTGCATTAAAATCCAGCTCAGGCAAGAGTGACATTTTTTGTTCCTGTTTAAAAGTCAAATTTATTATCTGAGACTTTTTCTACTTATTAAATCCCCACTTTCTCTGATACATTATTTATGTATATTTTTTCTATATATTTCCTTCAGTTCTCAAGGTCTCCTCTTGATTTTAACAGACAACATCTACAACAGATACATACAACAGATATTACTCATATGTTTGTGTCTGTGTGTTGCTAATGATGGGCGTGGGGGTGAGGCCAGAGGGAAAACCAGCTCATTTAACATTGGCTTTGAGCTTTAGTAAAAATTTTTAGACGTCTAGGGAAGTACTTCTCATGAAGTAAGTGCCTTTGAAAACCTCTAGAGGAAGATCCCAAGCTAGACGCCTTGCCTTCCTATGCCTTCAAAGCCTCCTGCCTCTCTCCAGTGCTGATGAAGGAATGAGGTACTTCGGGTGTGCTGGCTCTGGGGACACCTAGAGAGCAGCTGCTGGTCAGAGAGTTTGAAGCCTGTCCTTGCTTCTCACCCCTGACACGTGGCCTTCTTCATTAGCTTTACATCAGGTATCTCTACAATCACACCGTTGCTCTTTGTAGAGAAAGTATTTCAGGATTAGGACCAAGGAGAGTGAAGAGGGACTGACATCACCCTCCAGCCAGACCAGGATGCTGCGGAAGGCTTAGCCCATGGACGAAGTTTTTAATTATATATCGTTATTCCTTCCAACAATGGATTCCTATTTCTACCAAAGTAATACTTTCTCATTTTTTTGTGTTTGCTAGAACGCTGCAGAGTTAATTTGCCTACTTCAGGGTTCAGAGCAGCAGGCTCTGAGCTACGATGCCAGTCAAAGCCTGAGGTGCAATCCACAAATTTGTGCATCCCAGTTTTCCAACATTAAGGATGATGCTTCTGTCCCAAAAGCCGAAGAAATACTTTCTTCCTTGACAGTATCACTGTTAGGTACCTAAAGAAGACATCAGGCATGCCGGGCAAGTTTGTTTCACTGAAGCATTATGTTGCATATGAATTAGCAGAATCTGCCAACTGAATTTTCCCCATGTTATTAAGTTTTTGAGTGTTTAAAATGTGTTATTAAAGTTCCTGCAGCTTTGCTTTTATTTACAATTGTATTTAGCTAATTTTTAGTTGAATTTTGCACCTGACAGATTTCATATAAATATGGAAAAAAGGAAAAAAAGATAATTACCTGTTTTCACACATTTTCTTACACTAGACTGTAAGCCCTTTAAAACAGACCTGTAAAACTGTGAATCTCAAAATGGTTTTTGGTTGCTGAAGAAAGTGTGTAGTTGCCTTCTCTGAGCACATCATCTTTTTAAACCTGTGAGAAGAATTTTAACTGCCTTCACAGGAAATTCACACACTGATAACAATTCTCAAATCAACATGCCACAAGACTAGTGTTATTTAAAAAATAAAATATTTATTTTATGTTTTGTTTGAATTAATTCCATTATTTAGTTTTTATTCACTGAACAGGTTTCCAAGAATGTTCTTTTCTTACTTTGTTTTTTTAATTACAGATTTCTTCACACATGTGTTTTAGTCTTATAATCTACTGGTCTTTTTCACTTCTCCTCAGCTAAAGGTCAGTCCTATTAACAATTCTCTATGTGAGGATATTAGAGAAGTATTTTGCTCAAGTGGCTCAAGACTATAGCTTTAAACCTTCATAACTGTGTAGCCTTCTTAATGTTGCAATTATGTTTGATAATAACTTTAGACTGCATCACAACTTCCACCATAATTACAAAACACATCTTGATGAAGCAGTCTTTAATTTATTATTAGCCTATCCAAGTAGTTTTCCTAAGCATGTCTAATTAAGATATGAAAAGAAAATCATATTTATTTAGTTCCAGTTCTCTGAACATTTCAAATCTTTTCCCAACCACAGGGAAGCTGATGATCGCTCTGCAAAGCTGGGCCATTTCTGAGGTGGATCCACCTCACCTGTTAACTTCCAGAAACTGTGAGTTGGTTTTTCTGCCTCTAGCTCCCATGTCAAGGACTTCTGATGACTTGCTTTGTCTGCAACAGTTCCACACACCTTGACAATCATGTGGTGACTGCAAGGCAACTGTGCATGTGCAGTAAATGAAATATAGCCTGGGCACATCAGGCTCACTAGGAGTGGGCAGTGAACATTAATCTAGCAACTCAGTGGAGTTCCTTTTAAAGCCCAAAGCTTACCGGTAGTAGTGAAATTCTGCAAATGATATGGGAGGGTATGGGCAGGTGTGTTGCTTGTGTAAGAATCTGGTCCTACCCAGCGTGGCCTTGACTGATCTGCTGGGCTGCTCCGATGGACAGCAATCTACACAACTTGACCAGCAGTTCCCTTCCACAATACCTCTAGACTCCAGCTAAGCAGAGAGTGGGAGCTGGAAGCAGAGTAACCCTTGCATTGGAGTCTCAAGGCAGGTCATATGTTATACAGCCAATCTGTTAAAGATCTGGGCCTTGTGTTAACACTGTAAGAGAAAATAAATGGGAGGGAAAGGGGGATGCAGCACAGTTTTTCTCAGTTTAACTTCTCTCCCCAATACATGTCACCTGCTAGGTTAACTTTTTTCTAGTTGAAAACCTTTTTAAAAAAATCCAGCAGGCTTTATGGCAAACTACCTCATAAGAAATCACCGAAGCAGGGGGTGAACTTCTTTTTTCAGTTCCCTGCCAGTTCTGTAAGGTCTGAACCAAATGCAGCATGCAAACTTGGATTTACTGTGAATTTGTGCATTGTGGTGGTTGCTGAATAACTTCAAATTGCTTTAGGAAAATACTTCTGGGAACATTACTCCTTCTTTTACTTATCAAGGGGTTTAAAGTCTTCATTAGTCAAGGAATAAATAGATCTGTGGAATTCATTTATCGATTTAATACTTGTGTTGTTGGGCTGCATTCTTTCAATTCGTTAGCTTAACAATGACTTGAGGTGTGTAGCCTAAGTGAGATTTGCTTACAAAAATGTGAGATTTCTGTAGACACACAGTAGGCTTGAGATGGATTCATAGTGTGCATGAAATTACATGCAAAATTAAATTATGGCTGGTAATGTGTGCATGGCATTCTCAGCTGAGTGTCCTTAAGTATAAAATATAAAATTACATGGGCTATTTTATTCCAAAACACACATAAAGACTGTGTTTTGTACCTAGACATCATCAACTGATTGATTTTAAGGAACTGGAACAAGTATTTCTATCACTTCCTACTACAGGCTCTGCAAATATTTGTATGTTAACTGAAAACAGTTGTTCAAAACGGAGCATTTCTGCTTCACGTGACATGTTGAGATTTCAGATTTCCCTGAGTCTGATTTGGTTAAAATCAAAGTTTTCTGTAAAGTCATTTATAAAGCAAATTGAAATATTTTACAAAATTTCAGTTTAAAATTAAAATTTTCTTCAGAAGTATGCTTTTCTTTTTGTATCTTTTATTATTTCACAACACACAAACAGAAATCCATGATATCATGCTATAGTATACAAGATGGGATTGGGAGAGATTAATTTCTCTTACATTTGACTTGCAAACATGCAAATCAGAGCTAGCCATTTAGAATCCCTTTGTGACTGGCAGAGACTGGCAATTCTAGTGTGCAACACCTCTCAACTGAAGTTAGACAACTTCAGTAAGTCAGATGTGTCGCAAAGCACCTACCTCACTCTACTGACTCCAAAGGGAATCTAGATAAAATGTAAGTATTATAACTGCTGTAGGTGTCAGAGTGAAGTGAGATGAATTGCCCCATACATGTCTTACTATGACATCATATAATGACCAAAGTATTTGAGTATAAATGTGAAGTTGTTATGGGTTTGTGTGGCGCGGTTTTCTTTGGTGGCAGGGGAGGGGGGCTGCAGAGGCGGCCCCTTTAAGAAGCTGCTGGAAAATTCGCCGCCCCAAAATGTCGGACCCATGCGCCAAAATGTCGGACCCGCCTCTAGGCGGGGAGTGACGGTGGTA
>VYZV01026525.1:39825-103953 GCA_013401275.1 Pandion haliaetus | reverse complement strand
CCCCCCCCCCCCCCCCCAAACCTTGCCATGCAAACCCAATAAAACAGCAAAGCCATGGCATATACAGCACAGAAATTATGGGAGACTGTGATGACAGCTGCATATACTAGTCCACAATGGCACCTATGCTGAGGCTGCTAAATTGCATCCCCAAAATAAAATGAAAGGAATGGTACTGAATATGGCTTTTCATCTCTAAAAATAAACAATATTTTTAATAAAGAAAATTGCAAGCCTAGAAATGCAGATTTTTAAGGCATCTGTCATGTCTGAATTCTTACTGTATGAACCAAAAAAGGAAGCATACTCACTGTAAGAGTTGGAAATCAAGGTTCTGCTGTGCCATTAATATAATTGCAGCAGATGGAAGGCTTTAGAACACGTTTTATGTTAAATAACCATTTTTTAAAATTATGATAAATAGAAAATAAAATAGGCTTGGAGAAGGGCTACTAAGATGACCAAGGAGACAAAGAGCCTGTCTCCTGTAAGAGGAAGTTTAAAAATTTAGCTTGTTTAGCTCAGGCAAACGTATCAGATGGGAGTAAGCAGTAGGGAAAAAAAAGAACTAGTTAACCTAAGGAACAATTTTGGGGTAAGTACAAGTGCATGTAAGTTGGCCAGGAATAACTGAGCTTTAAACTAGATGGGTGTTTTTTGATCAGAGTAATGATTTTCAGAACATCCTTCCACATGGCTGCCAAGTGGACTAGTGACATCAAAACTCCCTCCTCTCCCCTGTCCCTGTGCGAAGGTTTAAAAAACAGAAGATGATGAATTTATGAATCAGATTATCTGCTGTGATTGGCTGCGGTAGTGGGCAGTGAAATCCCCTAGCTGCCTTCTTACTGCTAAATTAAAGAAGATCAGAGGTAGTGAAGCATGGCCTGGCTCATTCCCTCCTTGGTGAAGTTCAATCTCCTCTAAGCAGACTGTCCACATGGCATAGCACTTGGGCTTGGTCTCCTCTATAGCCCATGTGGTGCCCTTAGAAAATAAAAGCTGTGTTGTGTCAGTTTTTTAAGGTTTTTTTTTTTGTTTCAGTTCAAAGGAGCTCAAATGATCTAAGAGCTGTGCTGTAACCCACCAGAGTGATTTTTATAGCATGAAATAGGTGTGTGCTGCACACCTCGGAGTTCACTACACAGCACACTGCACCTGAGGGTGCAAAGCCTGCTGAGATTTTTTGGTTAGTGCTGCTTTTTGTTTAGTTACGCTTAGTTTACAAACCACCTCAGTGGCCATCAGATCAGTGATAGAAAACTGGGAACCTCCATGTTTTTGCTAATGACTGTCCATGCAGGACCTCATATGCTCTCTGCCAGAACTGCAGGGAGCGTGTCTCTTCCAGAGGAACATGGATGGAGGAAACCAAGCCTGGTACAATCACAACATACTGTCTCCTGGGATCCAACCCTGGTGTGAGGGATACCCCAAGTCTTCCCTTATCTTGGAGAGAGTTAGTTGGAACAGCCCAAAACAGAGTGGGTGAGGAAGCCAACAGCAAAGCAATGTGGGTGATTACAGGTGTAGTCCTTGTTCTTGTTCCCCAGTTCTGTTTTGTACAGCTGTGTTAGTATAATCTCCTGGGTGAGATTCTTTATCCTCACTAGAGCTGTGCTTGAGAAATTCAGAAAAAGGTTTCAAAGACACAGGTAACCTGATAACCATGGTAAGTCTAAGGTGGTACAGAAAGTATTCCTAAAAATAAAATACTGTCAGTAGAAAAATTAATTTTCTTAGACTTAAAATTATTGTCTTTATTTAGCCACTACAGCCCTGCTGGTAGAAGATGATCAGTCTAAGGAGTTTTATGGACGTATTAGTGAGATTGAGAGTACTCTTGATGAAGCATATGAACTTCTCAACCATAGGTGTTGATTTTCATTGGATTTCAGCACTGTTTTTGACAACAGAAATGGCTATGAACTCTGCTTTGAAGGTAAACCAATTTTGTTGTCTATATGTGGTTGTTCCTTCTGTGCAGGGGAGCAGCATTTTGCTGCTTTGCTCAGGCAGCCTAATGCTGTGGGCATGAAGCATGTTAGAAACCTACTGATGGCTTGAATTGGAATCTGCTGGAACTGGGAGCCCTGCCTTTCTCTCGTGATCAGTCCTATTCACACAGCCGGCATGTAACTTGCCATGGTTAACAAGGGAACAGAGTTAAACCCTGTTAACAGGGTTTCCCTCTTTGCTTTCTCTTTTAGTTTATTTATTTTAACAAATATAACTTATATATGTATATAAGTTATATTCATATATGTACCATATATATATATATATCACTAAGGGATAATGAGAGAATTTAAAGACTTAGGTACACTTGCAACACATGATATCCTGTGTGGATATGGAGGGCAGTAGACGTTGGAAGAATGACTTCAATTCTGACAAGAGAGATCAGGGTTGTGTGCAGTGTTGTGCATCCAAAACTAGATGTCAAAACAATATCTGAATAGAGCTTTTAATAAATGTGTCAGGACCAGAGATGGAGGTGAGCCACTATATATCACTTTTTGCTGGAAGACAGATCTCCAATACTTTCAGGGGAGAGAAAGTGTGAGAAGAGGGGGTAAGGGAAGAAAAAAATCTAAGTTTTGTGTAAATGTAGTTGAATGCATGAGAGTGAAAACCAGAAGAAACTTGCACTTTTGATGAGAGTACCAAATTATTGCAATAAAGAGTACAAAATTATTGCATTAATAACAATGGCTCACAGACCTGAATGAATGGCTGTAATGATTTGTGCAGTTGCCTGGATTACATATACTGCCACATACAGACTCAACATACTGAGGTGTATTAAAACTGTTGGTAACGTTGATGGTGAAACATAAAACTTGCCTTAAAACTCAGATATTTATCAAAAGGTTTGCTAAGGTTCATGGGCCTTTTGAATGAACTTGAACAGAATTATGGCTTTGCAATGACATCATGAAAAATTTGTAGTGGAATATGAAACACAGTAAAACTCCTCACTTACAGAGGCAATTTTCAGCCAGGCAGCACCTAATACCTCCTGCATGTTAGTGAGACAATCGTATCACAGCCCTTGTGCCTTTGAGAATCTCTCCAAATAAAATAAATGCTGCAATACAGAGCTTTGCATTTCAGGTTTAAATGGCAGATTGTAATTAGTGTTTAGAGCATGTGAAATGTGACTTGGGGAATCTGCTGTGTACGGCTTACAAATTCTGATTAATTTTATAAAAAACTGTTTCATTTGGTGCCTCCATATGTGATAAGTCACCTAGAGCTGGCAAGATTCCTGCCACATATTGCCTGTCCTGTCTGAAAGATATCACAGATCTTCCACAGGAAGTTTGTTAGCGTTAGGGACTGAGAAATGGTAAAACAATGCACGTGCTAAGGAAAAGAGTTGGAAAAATCTGGTTTGACAATACTATCTGAGGGAATGGAAGTGGAGAAATATACGTTGAATCTCTACACAAGAACAAAAACCAAATGTAAAAGCAGGTTTAAAAGGATAAAGGAAAAAAATCACATGTTTTTTTGGTGGCCCACTTCAAAGTTAGTGCACAGAGGCTCCCAGCTACCTTGCAGATGTCCTACGAGACATATGATGCAGCTCACTGCTGTATGGTTTATTCAAGGGAAAAAAACCCACCTGGATGATATCAATGATTTATACTAAAATAAGATCTGAGACTTTTTTTTTTCTCAGCAGTTACATCCAAACTTTGTTTCAGGTCTTCACACTTGGAGACAGATCTGATCATATATGGAGAAGGTCAGGTTCAATATAATGGGAAGCTGACTAGGGTGGGAAATGCGTGTGAACCAATTAGTACTCCAGAGAAGTTATGAGGAGAAAGATTCAGGAAAGGAAACTTCTGAACTTGAAAACATACTGACGCAAATCTGAAAATTGCTTAGGATTTGTCAGGAAGCTGATGTACGGAATGAGGAATAAGAATTTTACTGCTTCGTCTGGAAGTAAAAATATGTACACATATTTCCTAAACTGTCTATGATTTAAAGTGATTAGTTTTACAGACTTTGGCAAAGTTTGTGTGGTATGTGTTCAGCTGTCCCATCTGCTGGAGAATATAATCATCCCTATACATCAGCAAGGAACAGAGCCACTCCTGTTTAGAATGAATATAGATGAAGAATTGCATTGCCATATTTTAAAATATAAAAGAACAGCTGAGGAACAAATATTTATTTTTAAAACAGGATCATCCTTTTTGTGTATGTGGGGGAAAATAAACCCCCCAAACATTCTCTTCATGGCAGGGGACTTTCATATGTTTTCAAGGAAAAAAAAAGGTCCTGCATTGTTGTGTTATAAGAATAATTTTTTCCTGTTCATGCCTTTTTCTTTCATTTGCATTAGCAAAGTATTTCCTCACTCCAGGACTTGGATTTCTTCATCTGACTGACTAATCTTCAAAGTATTCTCAAGTAAATTCTCTCTTTGCTTGAAATATTTTTCCTTTCCTTATCTCAACATTTAAGTATCTTTGCATCACTCAGCCTACAGGGGTTACTAACAGCTCTCTCCAGAAACCAGCATCTTGTACGTTTATTTCTATATTCTGTTCTTCATATGACATCAGATAATACTTGCTTGGTGTGCCATGACAGCCTTTAAAAGATGTAAATCTTGTTTAAAATTTTCAATGTGGATTTCCCCAAAGAGAGGTGAAACGTGGGGACCTTGTTGTGAAAAATCTGTTGGGTAGACAGAAGTAATGAAGGTTGAGACTTAAAGTAACTTGGGGTCTGTTGAGAGAACCCATAAAAGCCTAGTTTATCCTCAAAATGGAGTGGCAGTAACAAAGACAGGACAAAGAAATGCCATGTGTGCTTATTTAATATACCCTTGTAGCAACTATTATTAGGGCACAAGTAACCCATATATTAAACTAAGATGCTTGTCTTTTTACTGTATGGTCTGATTCTGGCCACTGGATCATCTTAAATCTCAAATCTGAATCATGCTCCTAAACCTGGTATACAGTGTTGGCTCCTAGGAGATTAACAACTCTGGGAGAAACCTAAACCCTGTAAAACATAATTTAAAAACACAGGGTTGTGTTTTTGTCATTACCTAGCCTGGTTGTATTCTTTATGAGAAGTTATCCTAATTTTACACAACTCAAGACAGAAAATTGTGGTAGAACAGTGGCAGAATCTGGGACTTTCAGGCCTGTTTTAGCACCTCAAAAATCAGTTCCTAAAGCTGCTCACTGGACCTGCACTATCTTGAAGTCGATGTGACAACTCCCACGCTGTCAGGAACCATTCCCCTGAACAAAAATAAATGTTAGGTGGTGCAAGGAGGGTTTTGGTTCATATCCTGTAGTGAGTAGAAGAGTTAGAATCATAGAATCACAGAAACTTTTAGGTTGGAAAAGACCCTTAAGATCATCGTGTCCAACCATAAACCTTACACGGCCAAGACCACCTCTGAACCCTGTCCCTGAGGGCCATGAATGGAAGTTGAATGGAAGTTCCACTACGTGATGGATTCTGAAATTTAAAAATTTGGCTACATTCTGTATGAGAATTGAAGCAAAATTTTTTCAAATTCTCTGAAGGAAAGTTCCTTTGAAGTTGTATAAGGTTGTTAGAAACAACCTGTTGAGGTTCAACAAGGCCAAGTGCTGGGTCCTGCACTTGGGTCACAACAACCCCATGCAACACTACAGGCTTGGGGAAAAGTGTCTGGAAAGCTGCCCGGCAGAAAAGGACCTGGGGATGCTGGTTGACAGCCGGCTGAATATGAGCCAGCAGTGTGCCCAGGCAGCCAAGAAGGCCAACGGCATCCTGGCCTGTATCAGAAACAGTGTGGCCAGCAGGAGCAGGGAAGTGATCATCCCCCTGTACTCGGCACTGGTGAGGTCACACCTTGAGTACTGTGTTCAGTTTTGGGCCCCTTACTACAGGAAAGACATTGAGGTGCTGGAGCGTGTCCAGAGAAGGGCAACGAAGCTGGTGAGGGGCCTGGAGCACAAGTCTGATGAGGAGCAGCTGAGGGAACTGGGGTTGTTTATCCTGGAGAAAAGCAGGCTGAGGGGAGACCTTATCACTCTTTACAACTGCCTGAAAGGAGGTTGTAATGAGGTGGGTGCTGGTCTCTTCTCTCAGGTGGCTGGTGACAGGATGAGAGGAAATGGCCTCAAGTGGTGGCAGGGGAGGTTTAGATTGGATATTAGGAAAAATTTATTCATGGAAAGGGTTGTCAGGCATCGGAACAGGCTGCCCAGGGAAGTGGTGGAGCCATCATCCCTGGAGGTATTCAAAAAGCATGTAGACAGGGCACTCCATTACATGGTTTAGTGGGCATGGTTGATGGTTGGACTCGATGGTCTTTTCCAACCTAAATGGTTCTATGATTCTATGGTTCTATAAACATTTTGTTTCAGAAAAATGGAGGCATTTAATTTTGATGTTGACTTTTTTTCCACTACAAAGTAGAGTAATGCACAATTAAAATATGCAAATTATGACAGACTTTTAAAAAGTAGTTTTTAAAAAAACCCAAATTTTGTTCTGCATACACTGTCAAGGGAAATTCAACCTTCTTGACAATTTCCTTCCTTTTTTACTTCCAAAATGAAATTCCAGGAAAACTGACCCAATTTTACAAGGGTTTTGATGGTACTACATATTCTAATGGAAAATGGCTCCTTGGGAGTGTCCCTGAGCAGCTCTGGTAATGAGTTTATCCATGAGACATTTGCTGAACAGGTAATGTCTACTGAATTGAATTACTGTGCCTCCTTTATAACACACTGATCTTTAGATTCATGATTTCATTTGTTTACTTTCCTGTTTTATGGCTAAAGTGAAACTAATCAAGGAATAAAAAAACAGGACAGAGCACTATATTGGCATGCAGTTTACGTTTTCTTATTTGCAGATCTGCAAGCTTTTCAAAACAAAGGCAATACAAAATTAACTGTTCTGTTGAAGGATGCTGGAAATTGCTCTCACTCCCACCAGGGGAAAGTTTTATCTTTTGAAACATGGCTTGATTTTAGTTTTTATTATAATTAACTCAGTTAATAGGAGGAGGAAAAAAAATACCTGTCAAGAAATTAGCTGTAAGACCAGCCAATTCATTAAAAATAAATAAATAAATAAATAAAAATCACCCATTCTGTCTCTGCAATATATTACAAAAGGGAGAAGAGATTATGAAGAGGAAAAATAATGTGATTACTTTGATTCATTATAAGTTGGTATAGTAAATTTTAGAAATGCTGTACCTCAAGTCATTCTAACAAAATACAAGCCACAGGTCGCTCATTCACCTAGGTATATTCTGAATATTTCAAATTTATCTTTTTAGGAAATGTATGGCTTTGCTGCATAACTTCTTATCTTTTTCAATGCCTGGAAAAAGTAGAGCGCTGAACTGGTAGGGACAGATGTATCCAAAATAGTTAAAGTAATCCTCACTCTGGCATAAATGTTCTTACAGTACCACTATAGGACACCACATATGCTAACAGAGAATTCTTCTCATCACTGCTTAACCGTGATTTTCTTTTTGGTCTTGCCTCCTAAGCTACCGTCCCCTCAAACTACTCACTGTGGTTTGTGCTGCTCCAGCTGCAGGCAGGTAATTGTGTGCTGCGTGTGGCATGAGCGCGGTGCAAGTACAGCCTGTGCCCCTGAGACCTTTCAATCAGATGGGGAACACGAGGACAAAACTTCACCTTGTTATTAGCAGCAGGGTTGGCTTATGTGTAGCTTAATCACCATCAATTGTTTTCTGCCGGGAAAAGGAGCATTTTAAAGGCGGCCTTCCAGTAGATCACGGTTTTGGTATTTCTATGTTCCTGTGTAATCTGCAGAGCAGCCCTACCCTGGGAATGTTATGCAAAAAGACTCAGTGACATTCAGGTGTGTTCTGCACAGGGGATCTTGGAAAGATATCCTAACTGAAATTATACAAAGCTGCTATAAAGAGGAAAGGAATCATCCAGTATCCGTGTCCAGGACTGCACTTTGCTGGTGACGCAGGGGAATTTCACAAGAGGAAAGACTCTTTATCTTTATACTAAGGGTAGAGATACTCGGGAACAGGCTGTCTAGGGCAGCTTTGTAATCCCCATTATGGGAATTAAAATAAAATAAAATAGGCCAAATACCTGTCAGAAAAAACAGGTATAGTATAGCAATGAAAGCAAAGAGTGGGAAGATTATCTCCCAGGCCTGTTTCAAGCCTATCTTCCATAATTCTGGGATGGCCATTTCATGAGCTTGTGGATGAGGGTAGAGGGAAGTCAATTCTTCCAACCAAACTGTAGCTGCTCATCACTGACCGGGGCTGCTGTTGCTCCCCAGGTCCATTTGAAGGAAGCACACACTGCAGATGTATAGTTGCTTCCCAGTGTGGTTCTTTCCAGGTAATCCGAGTTTGTTCAAGTTTTGGTATATCAGAGCTTTTCCAAAGTGGTTCCATCCATGGCACGTTAACACTTGGCCCTGTGTCTTCTCTGTCCTCTGCGTGGTGTCCCTCTAGCCTTAGGACACAGTCCCTAAGTTTTCTTTGCTGGTGCAGGCATACTAGCATGATTGATCTGACAGCGAGAATGACCTGGAGGGGCCAGACTGTTAGCTAGCTTCAGAGAGCCTCTGGTATGACCGATCGCTAAGCGTGTGAAAGACATCGAGTTCAATAACCACCTGGCTGCTGAGCTTTGTAAAACCACTGCCTCGTACTGAATGGCAGACTGCTCATGGAAGAGCAGAGTCTCTGCTCCCTCCAGGGACCCTCCAGTTTCATTTCTCTGAATGGGGCTCCCCCAACACAAAAGGAGAAGGGATGTTGAATGAGGCCACCATGGGGTTACTTACACTGAGCTCCTGCTGCAGCCTGTCATCCTGATCTGCTCCTTGCCTCCCAAGTGTCATAACACATTAGCATTGCCATTTTCTGGACAATTTTAATGAAGCCAGGGGCTGCAACAGAGACAGCCAGGCCTCCTTATCTGTATGGGCCTTTAGCAGCAACTTTAGTAATTTGGAATTATATGAGTCTCCTGAGACATGTCAAATATTTTCCCTTGAGGTACTTCAGAGCTGTATTATGCCTGTAAATTTTGCTAGGGAGAGGGTAGGATAGCTTGTCTTTCTGTGTGATACTCCAGTCTGCACGTTGGATTTCCATATGGTGTAAATACTGTTGCTCCATTGACTTCACAGTCATCTCCTCCCGAGTCAGCTGCATCTCCTGGCTGTGTACAGCAAAAATTAAGACTTGAATGAGAAGTATATGAGGGAAATTCAGCTTCTGTAGGAAGCAGTATCAGTGGGCCAGGGCAAACAACTTGCAAGAACGGACTGCAAGGGGATATTTATCCTCCCAAACCAGACACTTTTGTCAGCAAAATTACTAAAGTTAGCAAGTTGAATGCCTTGTTGGATCTCAGCCACTTTTCTGGAATCAGCTTATTGGGCTGCAAATGTTCTGGCAGTAAAGACTAGAGGCTGGAACTTTATTTCCCCGCCTTATCTTTGGCTATGAAGCTGCAATCTATTCTCCATACACTAACCATTCTTGTCTTGCTTCTTCCACTTCCACATAGAATCACTGAGATGAACTTACTTTAGGGCTAACAGTGAGACCCGTTAGGAACATGAGCATTGTATAGCTTTTCCTAATGAAGATTATTTAATGAGAACTCCAGATTGTGCATTGTCTTTGAGTTTAGTTGTGGAGGAAGTTCATGGTACTAGTGTTTCTCTATGATATCTTTAATCATTTAGACTAAAAGTATCCTACAAGTCACCTTTTTTACATTTCTTTCACTTTGCAGTTTGAGAATAAATGATTTGCTCAGGTTTATAATTCCCACACATATTTTCCTGGCATTGAAGCACACAGTATCTGTAAAAAGATCCTTTACTTCTAGAAGGTCTCTTTTTTTATTTTCTAGCAGCCCATACATTTGTTGACCTTCAGAANACAAGGCTGTATTTTTCACTGATTTTTTTTTTTTTTTTGGTTCAGTGGTTCAAACAACAAAAAAAGTCATTTTGGGTCAACCTGAAATGAAAATTTGTTTGATTGCTTCTCTCCCAGCTCCTGACAATCAAAACTGAAAATCATTTTGTATTGAAGGAAATACCTTGTTTGACCCCAAATAATGTTGGATAAATTTTATGCCGCTTTAGTAATGCAGAGGAAATTTGGGAGCAAAGTACTGAATTCACAAGGGAAATTAATTCAAAAAAAGGGAATGTATCATGCTACGTTCTTCTGTTTACCTCATTTTTCTGGCCCCTTGAATCCCCATGTTTGCAACAGCTTTTGGGGAAGTGGGAGATGCAGGTTCAAATCCCCCCTATCTGATTTTAAATATAGATTTTCTATCTCTGTAGCATGCCTATTGGTGCATTTCAGTCTCGCTTGCTGAAGCTGTTCCACTTTTTGTAAATAATTGAGTATTCATTTTGACAGACAGGGAAATAAATGTGAACGCCTGGTTCTTTAGCTTGCTGGTTATGACATTTTAGCTTAGAGGTATGAAAGTCAGTTGAATTCCTTGCTTCAGTGATAGTTTAACCACTTCTGCTGGCTACAGGAGCTTTGAAAAGAGAGGTCCTTCCTAGAAATATTCGACTGCCTAATGGTAAGGTACTTTTTGCTAATAAAGGAGACTCCGAGCTCAAGTTCTGATGCTGGCAGGGTAGAGGAGAAGTAGGAAACAGCCTCCTGCCCTCCAGCTACAAGTGTCTTCATGAGGGGCAGTACCACTCTGCACTACATAGTTCTTGTGGGGCTGCCGTAGTGTTTTTGTAAAGTTTCTGAAATGTTATGTTGCTTTGTCTGACCAACAATGTTTGTCTAAGCTGAGCTGAACCCACAGATAGTTTCAGCTGCTCCAGAATTCATCTCTTGCTGAAAAGAGACATCAAAGCAATTTTGACCGGTGCTAATTCAGAGCTCTTCTTAGATTTAACTCGAGAGTTAGGATTTTTTTTGAGGTACCAGTGGATTGAAGGAGAGGCTATATAAAGAAATTGTCAGCATGTGCAGCTTGAGGAGGTTTTCTCTATAAATGAATAACTCTGTGTGAATTAAAAATATTCCACTTTCAGTCTTGTTAGTCTTCGAGGCAGTCATATTTTATAAATAGAAATAATAAATGTGATCAGAAAATGCTTATAAGAACTTTGAAGATGTAAAGTGCTAAAAAACAAAGAAAAAAATAGACTTTCTAAGTTCATGTCAAAGAAAAAGTCTCCAAAATTTCGACGGTTTGACAGGCATTTTCCATTCTGGGTGCTCCTGCAAGTGATATCCCAGACTTTCTTTTAAAGGCACACCAGGCACATGCTGAGTATGTACCAGTGAATTTATCTAAAATAAGAAAAGGATTCCTTTCTCAGTGTTTTGCTTTTTAGGGCCATCAGGACAGCCATATCTTGGCATTATGGCCCATGCTTCAGAGGAAGGCAGAAACACCAGTGGTTCCTATCAACTTAACCTGAGAAGAAATAGCCCTCCGAAATTTGATGGTTAATTTATGCCTGAGAATGCTAATGGGACTAAAGATCTAGAAAGCACTACAAACCACTTACGTACCTGGATCTTGTTTTATCACACCTTATTTTAGACATCTACCATGTAGAAGCCTACATTTGACCTAGTCATAGAGACTACTCTAACAGAAAATGTACAAAAATAAGCATTTCTGGAAGACTTCTTGTGTTTTAGTATCTGACATAGGTTGACATGGATTGTGCACTGGAAGTGACTGTAAAGGAAACATTTGCTCTCAGCTCAAATGTAGGCATCAGTACCACAGGTGTCCAGGTTTGGACTGATATACTCCATGCATTTTAATTAAGCTTAGTTTATTACATAAGAATGGCAGGACACCCACCTAAGATCTTTCCCTGGCAAAACTGAGACATCATTCTTAAAGTTTCTTTGTATCATAAGTGTCCTTTCTTCAACAATTTTGCGTCCTTTATTTTTGCCAGGTCAGGGCATAACAGGCTAGCAAGGCAATGGAAGGGTTTGTTTTACAGGGCATTATTACGAGAAAAAGAGGAAAATAGAAAGGGCAATAAACAGTCAGCTGTGTAAAATGTCCTATTATGTGATTTAAGATTGTAGAGAAATAATAATCTTGAAGCACAAAATGTACTATTTTGCTTTATTGCTGAGAAACCCCAAATTTATCCGCTCTAGAGTTTAAAAAGTCAATTCTTTAATGAACAAGAAGCCCTGCTGGTGTTATATTCTCTCCCTTGTTTCTGTAGAGTTATATGCCAGGCTATATTATTAAACTAAGAATGTAACACAAAACTATTTAAAATTTTGGAACCTTACTTTATTAAAGCTAATATTCAGAGTTTATTGGGAGAACGAGAAGGAAGTTGTTTCAATTGCATTAAAACAACTCTAATGTTCATTTCAGCTTCCTTTTTAATTCTTGCCTTCCCAGAACCCTATGCCAATCAAGGAAAACTCATTAATCCAGTTAACAAGCATAACAACAGTTTTTCTTGTGGCATCAAGTAGGCAGAACTCTGCTACACATTGTCCATTCGCCCATGTCTTCTGCCTTTTCTTGTGCAGAGCTTATAGCTCTGCTTGGTATAACATTTTCTTGACTTAATTTCATAAGGATCTGATTCTGTCCCATTGTGCAACAGTGATGAAAAGGGCCTTTGGGGTATTTCACATGGTGTCTCTGCATTCCGTGGGCACACAGTAATCCTTCAACATGTCTTTCAAGAAGAGAAAAAACAAAACGTGTCAAAGGACCAAAGGATGCAGAGAGGAGAAGCAATTATTCTGTTTCCTTAAATATCCGCCAGCTATTCTGGCAAACAGGGTATGGCTGAGGATGGTGCATTTGTTGGAGGGGTGATATTTTTTGCATACCCTAGAGGTATGTGAGAGATGGGCCTCCACTACTGTGGAGACTCATCATCATCCAGGTAAGGAGTTTGACCTTGAAACCGTAACTGAAAAATAAGAATGAAGACTTTAAAGTACCTAAAGATATAGGACTTCCCGTCTCACGGGCTTTCAGTCAGGTATAAGGTGCTCTATGTAGAAGTCACCTCTTAAAATTTTTCCTATGGGCTTCTTTCTGGTAAAATTGTATCCAGTTCCTCCAATTTATGCAGAAAATCTTCACAAATGTACTATCCATCATCTGCAAATTTTCTTTTATTGGGACAAACAAGGACTTCTCAGACACCCAAAGTAAGTGTTCTCTAATACCCACCATGACATGAAAACACTCTGCATTTTAACTAGAGAGGTCAGAAAATATGGCTGCAGAGGTTGTTACTAGTGATTTCCTCCTTCAATAACGTAATAGTTGCTTAAAACTGAGTGCAAGCTGTAAGTAAAATGCTGAAAATACTGGGTTCAGCATTTGATAGATTCACATGTTCACATTTCCTTTAGTGGGTTTTTCCCTCAAAGACATTTGAATAATTGACTTCTACTGGCAGGCAAACAAATTCTGAAGTTGCAAAAACAATACTGAAATTCACATACAGATGTACTCATGCCCAGAGTATATAAACACTCACCAAATTAGGAAAATTAAATAAAGTCACGTGCTTTACCACACCAATTACAATGTACCAATGCAGATCATGTAGCAAGCACTGTATATCAAAGGCTCACAGGGAACTGTTCAGGCTCAATCCATAGTTAAAAATATTCACCAAAAGTGGTCAGATGATTTTGATTAACAAATAAACAAGAAAGTAGATTTGCTAGCAGATATTCAGCAAGCAGCAAAGGAGGTTGCATTCAGCAAATGAATTATTCATTGTGAATTATTTGCTCAGTTCTAATAATTACAGCAGGGAAAAATTAATTAATGTTACAGCAAATACTTTAATTTTTATAATAAAAAGATTCATCATTGAAATGAGTCTCAAAAAGAGATTTCTAAATGGAAGAAAGAATGAGACATGATCAAGAATAATATGAAGCTTCAACCTGAATACATTTTACACCTGTGAGTAATTTTACAGATATAATCTCATACAGATATAGTTTAAGTAAAGCACTTGGACATTTAAATAGTTTCTTTCTTACTTTCCTTTGCATTATGTTTATGAGAAATGTCCTTTCCTTAACCATGGTTTACAGATGTATTTACAGGATAATATTCTAACTGTATTAAGTACAGGTTTAGTTCTCATTGTTTTACTGATAACTTTATTGCCATTTCTTCACTTCTTGCAGTAACAGTCCTAGAAGCTTTACTGAATGGGGGGATTCTCAGCGATGAAGCAACCATGAAATTAGGGTTGAAACCACTAAACTGACAGTATGGATCTCCATGGAGACTATCAAGAGCCTGGTGACAGGAAATCTTTGCACTGGCGTGGAAGGAACATGCTTATTCCATCTTAAAGGGAAATAATGGAAAACAATGACAGAAAAAGCTGCTTTATCTCAGCCACCCTCTTTACTGTTAAATCTTTTAAAACAATACATAGATTGTACTACAGAAAGGAATGTCCATGTGGGAACAGTTCATAACAGCAGAAACATAACAATATTTAAGGGAAAGACGTTTTAATTATTATATCAACAGCCTTACAGAAGGGTTATTCAGTTATAGAGATTCATTTATCAGAAAACTAATGTGTTGAGGCATTCACATTTATTGAACGAAAAGCTGCTTTTGTATCAAAGTGAAAATTTCCACAGAAAAGTGTGGCAATGAAATTTTTCATGTTTTCATGAAAATTGAAAGGGTTTTTGTTTTCAATTTTGGCATCAAAAGGGGTTTAAAACCATACAGTTTAGAAGAAGAACTGTAATAATAATAAAATCTATTAAGTTAGGTTTTGCTGACCTTTTTATCAAGTGCAAAAGCTTTTCCTGACCAAGCCTAATAGAATCCCCTGATAATTTCTGTAGGTTGTTTAAAACTTGAATATAAAATGCTTTTTGCCAGTGTAGGGCTGAGTGAAAGGGATACGTTTAGTACCTCTACTGTGTTAAGTAACAGAAGTTCTGTGCCATAATACGTTATTAAACTCATCATTTAAACCTGTCTTCCAAAAAGACTTTGTGAAAACATGGGTTACCATCAGCATCCAGCTGCTTTAGAGCTGAGCAACTATTTTGTGGTTATGACTCAACAGGGTGAAAGGCAAGAGCAGCACCTGTCAATATGTGTATGCCGAGAGCCGTCCCAACAATACAGTGGTAACAGTGGGATTAGAGAGTCGCTGTGCTGAGAATCCTGGCAATATATAGCAAGGATGTCCCTGCCCCAAAGATTTTTTTTCCACTATGATAGAAATGATGCCGTGAAAAGCTGAAATCAGAAGTCAAGTGACTATTAAGCAGGTGTTCTTTATTGCAGTGCTGGACACACAGATATCATAACCCAAACCCACAGCATCATCACGAAATGGAGAGGCTCAGCAATGGAAGGCAGGGATAATACAAGACCTTACAGGTGTAACCACACAAAATACTCGACACGACTAGTTTCATAGGCTTATGTTTAAAAAGTGAAAAATACATAAGAAACAAGGGATATTAAATATGTCAGTATCCCTACTGGCTACCTGCCTAAATGTTAGTCAAAGTGCTCATTAATGCAGCCTGAATTCAAAGAGAGGCAAAAGGCTTCTTGAAATCAGAGTTCAAACAAATGCAAGGCAAAAGGGCTTTCTGCACACTCCCTTTCCTTCTTCCCATGGAAGCTCTGGCCCTTGGGTCTGTCCAAATTTAGAATATAAGAAAGTCATAAAATTCTTTTTTTTTTTTTTTAAATGTGTGTATATTTCCTGGTTTCTGTCCCTTGTGGAGCAATTAGCCTCATCTGAGCCCTGGTACAGTTTCCCATGGCAGATCTCCACAGCACTCGCTGCAGTAGGTCAGACATCTGCTGAAGTCGCTTGCTTCTGTGGTTTTCGTTTAACCCTTTTCTTTGCTACATGAGGCAGTCGTGCAGCCGGGCACCAAGAAGAATCAGAAGCACGGGCGTTAATTCCACCCATCACAGTTCTTTGCTGTGATATGACGTTTTAATCCTTTGAGCCTCATTCACTGGCTATGCCACATGGCAATTAATGTTTTCAGTTTGAAGGTAGCATTTGGGCTCGCCAGCTCTTTTAGCCCTTTGCCTTCCACCCTCTGCCATCCTCCTCTGTCAGCAGTGTGTGCCCTCCCAGATCCTCTCCATGCCCTTGTGAAGCATGTTGAAAGCATCTCTGCCTGTCTACTAGATTTTTCCTTTTCACTTTTTTTTTTTTTCTGAGTGCAATTTTGCCTGGCCAGTGGCAGCTGTTAGATCTCTAACTGGCAGTGGAATACCTCTCAAATTACAAGACTGTACCACATATAAAATATCAGTGTTTCTGTAATATTGTGGCGTGGCAACCAATACATTAAATCAGGAGGCTGTATGACACCAGGTGCTACAATTAATCCTTTTAATTTTCCTTAAAAAATACAGCTTGAGAGGGGAGAGTTTTTGATCACAAAGCTACACGTTTCATTAGTATTCTCATTACACTTCATACTATTTATTTATGGAGTGCTCAGAAGTGTGATAGATGCTCTACGGCTCTGCAGACCTTAGGAGCAAGCTTTAGATATGACAAGGCAAGCGGGACTTGAACAATAGGTGAATCAGTCAATTTCTTTTTGTATTAATTGGATCTGGGAGGAAAACTGAAGGGGGAAAAAAACCGTCCACTATTCAAGTATTTCTAAAACTTCCACCGACTTTAATGGCATTAGTATTGAGGCCTTAACTCCAGCCTTGTTCTCTTTGAGGAGCGATGACAATAATTTCTCACTAAGACTCTGTAAAACCTCCTGCTTATTTTTCCTTTCTACACATTTTCCAGTAAGATTTCTGTGTCAGCTTCCCAAGCATGCCCAGTGGGGAAAGCCTGATTTTCACTTTTGGTGGATTGCTGATGCCTAACTAACAATAATAAAAGCAGTTTGTGTCCCTGAACCCTCCCAGGAACGTTGCTGCCTGAATTGGGTGTTATGCATTGCAGCTCAGCCTTTCGGAGGCACCTATGGAAACAGAGCACACTGACTTGTCAGCCGCTGCTCAATTCTTCAATTAAAATGTGAGCTGTCTCTTTTATAGTTCTGTGTTTTGTCTCCATTTCTTATTGCAGCACTTCTACCTGATGCAGGTTATTTTAACACTTGCTTTCTGGCAGTCAGTTATATATTGAGGATTTTTTGTCCTCTGGGAGGTGTGCTCTGTTGTTTTGATTGATTTTCACTCTTTTTATTACCTGCAAAATACTAGATTCTGAAAGTAATAGCAACCATCGTTAAATAGTATAGGAAATAAAAGATACTTTGGTTGTCTTAAGGCTGTTTCAATCTCCTTTTGCCTTTCTACAGAGGCACATAAGTTTGTCTATGGCTTAGCAAAAAAAAGCCTTTTTTCAAAGTAGAGATTTTTTTGTCCTTTAAAGGCAGGCTTGAAGAGCTATACATTGTTTGAAGAGAATAAGAAAAATAAGTTAAGCTCCAAGAGTCTGCTTTATTCTGCCCACTACATTTATTCTTGCTGTTAGCAGGATTAAAATTTACTACTAGAGAGAGGCATAAATAAAGACATGTTCTTGGAAAATATATGCAAATGCGAACACACCTTTCAAAACCTCATTTGGCGGTTCAGATGCCTAAGTGCCTGAGCTAGAAGGTACTGTAAAATTGAGTGCAGAGTGGAGGAAATGCATACAAAGTAAGCCAGAGGCAGAACAAGGCTGCGATCCAGGTCTATGGAGTACCAGTCCAGGACAGCATCCTCTAGGCTATGTTGCCATATATTTCCCTCAGTTATGTTTCTGAGAGGGCATTTGTTTTTTCAGGATGGTCAAAATTTGCTGGCTGGGGAATCTGGATTTTAGGACATAGTCCCCCTCGTAGGATTTGTTCCCTGCTGTCCCTCCAACAGTGGTAAATAACCTTGTAGGATGTGCTAAGGAAAAGTCGGACTGCAGCTGGGAGAGGAGGGAGACAAAGGGCTAAAGCTGCTTCTGGGAGGGGTGGGCAGCAGGTTGACAGCATCATTTTCCATGTCTGGTCCCAGGGGAGGAGGCTAACTGAGGGCGGGCTGTAGAGTTTGAGTTTGGTGTCCTGCAAAATCAATAACGTATGTCTGTATTCAGCACCAGGATTTTCAGGGCAGGTAATTTAATATGGCTCTGAAATCTTCCTGTACAAATATCCCAGCTGTGATCGTCTGAAAATTGCCTGACCTGTCAGGCCTTGACACGCAGCATTGTTGGGAGCAGATTCTCTGGCGATCACTTTAAATCACACCCAGATAATTAGCCCCCGGAGGGCTGGGCATGCCTTTATCACACAGAAATGATACAGGCTCTCCAGACTGCTCCTGAGCCCTGCTGCTGGCCTCCCTGGTAAACAGAGATAGGACCGAAGAAGCGGTGCTGTGGTTGATGTGCCCTGTTAAATGGGTGCTTGATCTCTTTTTTTGGGCACCTTGTGATATTAAAGGCTGGTGTAATTTAAAACAGCCTGTGGACTGCTCAAACACAGGCCAAGGGAATGCTTTTCACAGAGCGACAGACCTTTTGCACAACAGCCTCAACCTATGCAATTTGATTGCACCTGGGCAACCGACCCTTTGAATGACAAGGGCAATGACCTGAACCTGGCTTAAAATAGGCTGAAAGCTGGTTTTAATCCTCCCATTATTTCCTCCCAGAAAGATTTCTAATCAGAGGGGTCAACCTGTGAAAAGTGTAGCTAGTTAGGATATATTTCATTCTTCCTTACGTGTTTATTTGCATTGTTTTCCAGGCATGTGAATGAATGATGTGAATAATGTGGCTTGAATGCTTCAGTGACTGGGTCTTTTAAATAAAACCAAGAGGGGATTGATCAGTGTCACGAAAGAGCCAAAGAATCCCTTAAGCAGCAGCTCACATAACTGTGGATTGCATAATTCAAAGCTGTCCTGGGGCATCTTTAAATGATGCATAGATTTTGTTTTCTTACTTTACATTTTTGAGAGGAGAAAGTTAGATGAAAGTTTCGCATGGGCCACAGTGTCACTGACAGATGTGAAGCATTTTCCTTGAAAGAGAAGATGCCTTGCCTGCTTGCTTGCTTAGACTGAGGGGGGAAATTAGCTCAGCTACGTTCAATAAGAGACACTGTCTCAGCGATGCTTTATCCCTGGTTAATTAAGATACGTGTTGAAAAGGTAACACAGGGAGACAAGTTCAAGCCTTTCTAAAGTCGCTATCAGATATCTTGGGTGAGGATTGTGTGAGTATTCCTGGTTTGCCGGGGAGGGGATTCGCAAACCAAACTGTGGTCTGGTGCAGGAGGGCTGCCAAAGCCTCGCCGAACTCCTGACTGCTGCTCCGTGCAACAAAAACCCGCAGTGCTGGGCATCAGATGGTGCGAGGCGGGAGGTACGGTGAAGAAATCCAAGATAATGATTTTATTTGTTCAGGACATTTAATGTTTTTAAATCGGCAAATTAAGACAACGTAATTAGTTAACAACAAACCCTATTTGCTTAGCCCGTGAGTCTGAGGGACCGGCATCATTAAAACAGCACCTGTGGGTTATGTTTAATTACCGCATTTTCGAGACAGAGGTATACATTTTAATTTTCTGCGTGTTAAAAAGGAAGTCAAAGTTTAATCAGTTGATATTTAGGAGGGAGGAGNGCCCCCCCGCCATTGGCCGCCGGTTTGGCCACGAAGCCACTAGATGGCACAGCCCGCTCATGGTTCGCCTCCGGTAGCGCCGGGAGATGCGGGGAAAAACAAGCAGGAGAAACGGCCAGCGTGAAAAAAATAACGATGGAGGCAAGAAGACCCTTCAGGGATGGAGCTGAGTTCTTGAATCCCGCTGGCAACCCGAGGTGGAGACCTTGGTGTAGAAGAGAAATAAATGGGTCTTGTAAGTGGTGGCGTTCGGTGAAGGGATGGAGGGAGAAGATGTCTGGGTGATGATCTTGCACCACTGTCCTAAGGCATTGCACCTTCTGCGTGCGTGTGACCGGCAATGCGGTATTCAGTCACTGACTTGCTTTCAATCTGCAGCTCCCTTTGCAGTTGGTTTAGAGATATTGTAGGGGTGAGTAAGAAAAGTGGGACAAAACACCCCCCAAGCTGTTGTGCATAACACACACCTTTTTTTGGCACGCTACAGCATTGCAGCAACCGTGATAGCGGTCATATAGTGATCGATTCTTGAATGCCCTTTCTGTAATCACTTTGGGGCAGAGATCTGCTTTGTTTATATTCAGGGCAGCGGTAAGCATGCTGGCAGTGCTTAAACTGCACGTGGCGTTTCATAGCATAGCTTAATTTTAAGTACACTTCAGTGATATGCTGCCAATAGATTAACATGGGGGATCCCACAAAATTATACCCTGTAGCTTGTAATAAAATCCATTTTCCAAAGCAACATGCATTTGAAGAGAGGAGGGGATGGCAAATACACTTGTTTGTTTACCCATTTAAACAAAAAATGTACTTTCAAAGCATGGAAAGGAACTGGGCAAGCGAGCTGATGGGAAAGGCCAGATTCCCTGATGTGTAAGGGGATTGCTGCCTTATGAGTGGGGCTACAGGTCCCCTGTGGAGCATCCCTTGCATCCAAGGGATCTCCTCTATCTCCTCGGATACAGGGGATTTCTAGACACCTCTGCATCTCTGTACTGCATGGCAGTACATAGGGTAGTCTGGGAGAACGGGAGGATCCAGGCAAAGCTCTGGTCTCCTGTAACAGTTGCCATGTCCCTTGTGGGAGCTCGCAACAGAAGCACTGTGAAGGGGCTGTCGGGCAGCTTTGAGAGAGTTTCTGCATAGCAAATTGAGAGGGTGATTGAGGTACTGATAAGCTGGTTGTCTTCCTGGGGGTTTGGGGCTTACTGCCAGATTGAACAGCCTGTGGTGTGCATATCTGTCTTTCCCAAACCAAGTAATAAGGCATCACACTCACACTGTTGCTTAGTTCCTGTCAGTATAGGATTTCATCCTGTATTTTCTGATCTGAAGGGTGTATTGCAGGTGGGTTAGGTCATTCAGGTACAGACAGCAAGACAGGATCCTGAAACAAAGCCTTTTCCTCTTCTTCCTCAGAGACTTGGGGAAAAGATGAGCTCAGATCTTGTATACATCTAAAGTGCAGCTGCTAGCACAGTCCCAACATCCCCACAACTATCAAATACCAGGGTGACTGGAGCACAAGGACTGAACCTGGCACACGTGCATCTACACCCTACACAAACCTCCCATTTCCAGCATATGTGGTACTCTGAAGCGAGTTCAGTCTTCACTCTTAAAGCTGTGTTGCTGGGAAGCCAAAGATCACAAGATTCCATGGGCCAGCAAACACAAAAAAGATCACAGTGCTATGGCCCAGGTGTTAGTGTACATACATGGGAGAGGTTGTTTTGGGGTTGCAGACCTTCTTCAGGTTTTTGGTGGCTTTTTTTTTTAATGCAGTGGCTGCTTCATGTACAGTATGTGTTAAATTTTTCATACTGTATCATGGACGCTTATGGCAACATGCCGGGAGCTCCTCAGGCCATCCCCGACAGGAGTAGCACAGCAATGTTCAGACAGGGAATGAATGACATCAGAAGCTGAAAACCACCCCAAACCTTCCATGGGAAGCAGTACCGTAGCCCAGAGCTGCTGGCAGAACAAAGACCCCCATCATAAAATAGCATTTGTAGCCTATTGTACCTGGTTTGCACTCTCTCCCGAATGCTGAAACTTTAAACTGTTAAGACCTGTTTAATCAAAATGCATGCAATGATAAACTGGATTTTAAACAACTTTTGGAATTTGCACAGTAAAATCAAAATCACATAATTATTTTTTTTTAACAGGAAGACTGGGTGTTAAAAAATGACTCAGAAAAAGCAGAAAGAAAACCAAACTTCAGACTGTATCACAATCAATCATGTCAGTATAATTGAACCCAGAAAATGCACATTCTCTCACTTGTACATTGGAATTTTGTTTATAAGGATATCTCATTCACTAAAAAGTAGTTGCGTTTTACTGTGTATAGCTCCATGGTTTCACAGCACAACTTATTGCACTGTAATTAGGTCTTTGGGGGGGAGAGCTTTTTTGTTGTTGTTGTTTGGGGTTTTGGTTGGGTTTTTGTTTTTTTTTTAACAGCCACCCTAGTATTTTGTTCCTATGAGTATAGGATTTCAGCCTGTATTTCTTGATCCTGAAGACAAACCATCCTGGGCAGCGTGAAGGAGTTAGACATAGATCAGTCAGGAATTAACAGGTTAGTTAATTTCAAGTGATTGAGCTTTAAACAGCATTTGGATTATCCCATGCAAAAGCACCTCAAACTGTAAATCACAGTGGTAAAACACAGAGATTCCTGAGGGTATATCAATTGCAAACCTTCCCTAATGATTTTAAAATCTCCCAAATGAATAGGTATATTGACACAACTCTGTCCACAGTGGGGAATATTTGTAGTTCAACAGCTATAAATCCTAGAAGAGTTGAATAATCCTATACTAAAACCAACTCTGTAAATGTTATACACATCCACTGTACCTTCTCCAACCATATTAGCTTATTTAATAGCTCTAACAGAGAAATGCTATCTACTACTGCTGTCTCCGCTGGCAGGCTCACAACAAGAGGACGTGCATCTGGGGAAGCTGCAGCCATCCTATCCCGCTCACCGCCCGGGTACCACTCACTTAGGTAGGCACCTGGCTGTGCACGCTGGATGAAGGTGCTGGGAGGTTTCTGTTCCACCTCTAATGGGGAGAGCGGGCATCAGTTTATATAAACATATTGTTAATCCCCTGCCTCTTGACAATTCACCTGTTCTGACTCTCTGAGCTCTTTCATTTTTAACCCAGAGTCCTTGCTCTAAACATAATTTTGGAGGAAAACCAAAGAAATCCACCATATATTGGCAGCTGTTAATTTATACTGTCTACAACAACTTGAGAGCAAATAGGTGCATCAGAAGTATTGCTGGCATGAAAGAGTCCTGACTTTGATGGAAAGAGGGCAGATTTATGCTGGAAGTTGAGGCTCTGATGGTGCAGTATTCAGCTATAGTAGCGACAAGTGTTGATAGATTAAAAAGTGGCATTTTTCATAGTGTGAGTAAATGTAACATGCTGCATATGGCTGTAAAAGAGCATTTCTTCTAATGAAATTACATAATTAATGCTATGGACCTCATTATGCACGAACAGTGGAATAGTTCTAAACTATTCGAGACATCTGTCTAAATAAATCAATGAAAAGTCTTGGTGATCTTTACTAAAGAAACCTCTTACGATCTGAATGTAAGTTTTTTCCTGTTACAAACGATGATCCTTTTGCCGCTTTTAACTTTAACTTTTATAGAGAGTGAATTAATGCAGTAATGGCATCATCAAACTTCCCTGCATTGTAATTACAAAGATCTGGTAGGGGTATATCCTTTTTCTAAACAATGTCACATCATTTTATGCTGATCCCTGATCCCACTTTCAATATATCTAGGATTACCGTACTGAACAGTACATAAAGCAAACATTCCTTGCAATCAATACTATAAAGGCCTGTCTGAGTCAGCTGCAAGTGCACTTTAGAAACTGCCTCTTCTTAAATCATGTCATGCCATTGGAGATCAAACAAAGCACTGAAGGTGCTAGTACCTGAATTTACATCTCAGAGTTTCACAAAAGGGCATTTACAGTGGAAGACCCAGCAAAAAACGCACATATGCTGCACGGTAAGAGAAATGACAAAGTCTGTTTATTCATCCTTGTGCTCAGATGGCCTGATCCAAATCTCACTAAAGCTAATGAAGAGACTCTGACTTGGATTATAATGGGTTTTGGATTAGACATTTATTAAAATAAGTGTAAATATTTCTATTTTGCTAATGTAAAATTTCTCTCTAAGCAATTACACCTACCAAGTCCTCAAGATCTTGAAATGTAAGGGTATAACTGAAGTTTATGAATCGTTTTATGTTCTGAGAATGTAAAGGCATTTTTGTTTTGGCTATCTGTGATTTTTTACCACCTATCTGTGGTCCATGTAAATAAAAGCCATATACACAGACACTTAGACATTCTCTAATATTTGCACATTACTGTTAATAAATACAGAAGATATCTTGCTCTTTCCTCCCCTTCCCCAGATTCATTCTTCAGCATCTTTATTACACAGGTAATAGCAAGAAATAAAATAAAATTTGATGATTGTCTTCTGGAATTAAAAGACACAGATCTCAAAAACATTGCTAAACAGAAAGTAAAAGCTGGGTAAACTTATATTAGAGATGTGTGAACAATCTCAAATGAAGTGTGGCTATCCTCACTGAGGACATATGTCCTATTACAGGAGATGGTTGCTTACACTAACACATTGAGGTGTGCATAAAGTTCTCACATTACCTATCCCTGGTCAAAACATGGAGCTTTCATCTCATGGGAAACCCTTTCGCTGCAACTGTGCATTGCAAAATTGAAAACTCAACATTATTTTTAGCGATCGGAGTACCAGAAAACATTTGATAGACTACTATGAGCTAGTGTCCCGGACTTCCTCCTGAGAAGGGTTAATTTGCATGCCTAATATTCAGAGTGTAATTCCCTCCCCTGGGCTAGACTTCCCAATGCACTGACAGGCCTCTGGCTGTTGCTTTGAGTGGTGGCTTCTCCACTCCCTCTGCGCCTGGGGGGATAGAGCTTAGTGGAGGATCCCAGACAATAAAAGAAATAGGACATTGACACTAAAACTCTCATGAGGGACAGCAGGAACCCAGACAAATGCAGCTTTGTATGTATTGCTCAGAGATAAATACATTTAGATAAATACATTCAGAGATTAATATTTAGGGATAAGTTGAAATATTTTCAGCCTTCTTTCTCAAGACAACACATCTTTTGTGACTGTGCTCATTGTCTGGCTACCCATTCATCTTTCAGTCATTTCCCCCAGAGCAATAACTTTTGAACTTTTTTGGCAGTGTTATCTTTGCATGAAAACAAAAGAAAAAAATTAATTTCCTACATGTTTCTTGAACATAGGCAGCTATGTACGGAAAGGGGGCCTATGTCAGTAACCCACAGAGGGAGCATGTTGCTGCAAGGCAAAGAGTTATCTGCTCTGTTTCACCATGAGGATGCCCATCACCAAACTCATCAGTCAGAGCATACTATAATTAAGGACAAAATTCTGCAGTTAAAGGTAAGAGAAAAGGAGGAGGTGGGTAAAACTCTGTTGTGGTTTAACCCCAGCCAGCAGTCAAGCACCATGTGGCTTCTCGCTCACTCACTCCCCCAATGGTGGGATGGGGGAGAGAATCGGAAGGGTAAAAGTGAGAAAACGACTCATGGGCTGAGATAAAGACAGTTTCACAGGTAAAGCAAAAGCCGTGCATGCAAGCAAAGCAAAACAAGGAATTCATTTCCCGCTTCCCATCTGCAGGCAGGTGTTCAGCCATCTCCAGGAAAGCAGGGCTCCGTCACGCCTAATGGCGACTTGGGAAGAAAAACACCATCACTCCAAACGTCCCCCCTTCCTTTTTCTTCCCCCTAGTTTATATGCTGAGCATGACATCATATGGTCTGGAATATCCCTTTGGTCAGTTGGGATCAGCTGTCCCGGTTGTGTCCCCTCTCAACTCCTTGTGCCCTCCCAGCCTCCTCGCTGGTGGGGTGGGGGGAGAAGAAGAAAAGCCCTTGGCTCTGTGTAAGCACTGCTCAGCAGTAACTGAAACATCAACACTGTTTCCAGCACAAATCGAAAACACAGCCCCATACCAGCTACTATGAAGAAAGTTAACCCTATCCTAGCCAAATCCAGCACAAACTCAAAGAGAAATATAGGGTTATTAAGGGAAAACACTGGGGGTATGGCATGCACTTAGGGATGTTAAAAGAACATGTGGACATGATATGAAGATGACTGGGAATGTTAGAAATGTATGGAAATATATTTACAGTAGTCTGTTCAGTCACTTCTCATTGAATATTGCACTTGTTTGACATATCCAAAGCAGTATATTCAAATCTGACTCTAGGTATGTACGTATTTGTTGTTTTGGATCAGATTAACCCAAACCATGTTTTTATTGACCCAAACTGAAACATGTCACTACAGATGAGCCTCGTCTGACCAAGTATAAACACCTACCGTGCAGAATTCGCTATCAGCCTCGTCCCTCTGCACTCCCTTTTTAATCAGTGGAAGCTGTAGACCCTTCTAAGGAGTGATTCATGCCTAAGACATTCATTTTCCTAATGGAAAGTTGGAAAGCTTCAGCACTCTAGAAACTCTCTGTCAGGCATTTAGAAAACTCTCAATAAACTCCAGTTATTTCTGTGTCCAAGGTAATGGTTCTCTATATACTTCATTCTGAACATGGCTTTGTTAGAAAATGCTGAGTTTCTAATGGCAACCACTTGATGTTCTGAGCGACATCCTTTAAAGTTCAGAGGAGGAAGATCTCCATTTTGCATAGCAAAGGACTAGTCATTATTGACTGGTGTCAGCAGAAACAGGTAGACAGGCAGCATGAATGTGGAAAACTGAATAATAGGAACAACGTCCAGAATTCCAGGAGAGACAATATGTCATAAAAATTGATGTAAGATGTATGAGGAGATGCACTAACTGAGATCAGACATGAATCTACACAGACACTGCTGCTGTGTACCACTTTTACAAGAGCTGCAGTACGTTATCACTTCTGACCTATACCTGAAAAAGAAATACACGTACCCCATAAGTGATAGTTCCATGTGAGAAGAACATAAGTTATCTTGGCATTTATTTCTACGTTTGTTGATGGACCAGCTCAATTTGTTACTGATTACAGATCCAGACAGCCTGGATTTTAGTATCAGGCACTGCAAAATGCACTGCTCCCTCCCTAAAACAGTCTTGCAGAAATTCTCTTTCCAGAGCAAATGTGTTTATATAAGCCAATACAAAAGTAAAACAGAAGGGCAGCATACTCAACTACAACTATCTTATGACTTTTCTTCAAAAGAGTGCAGAGAGTAAGAGAGATGTTTCCTTGAAACAGAATACATAGCAATACATGAGTTTTCATTAATACCAAGACAATCTCCAATGACATACTTGTTTTCCTCTCCTTTTTTTTAGCTGAAAGTAATTGAACATTAAGAAAAGTGGTAAATACAGTAGCTGCAAACCAGTGAAGGTTTTCTTTTTCTTTAAAAGAGAAATTATTTTCCAAGGATTTCAAGTATTATTGTATTAGGAAAAAGTATCCTTTGGCTTCCTTGTATTCCTTCAGCAATTACAGTAAATTCTATTAGTGTATTATGAGCTGCTTTTCCAATTTGATTCAACGTATTTGCACCAATTTGGTAGCATTTTCAGATTTCAGTCTCTAATTCCTACTTAAATGGCTAAGATTTCAGTACCAAGCTGCTCATTGTCTTTGATTTTCTTATATGGGAGTCACCTCTTGGCTATCTGCAGAGAAATATTCCCATGCTCCATGAGCATAGATAGTGTGGCTAGCATATGCTTTTGTGCATCACATGAAACAAATCTCCCCATGCGGTTAACTGAAGATGCCAGCCACGATTTCATTGCCTATCATAACTAATGCCAACACCAAAGCCTTTTATTGTCACCAACCACAAGGAAAGTCTTAATAAATAATGGAGTCAAAGGTCTCAATTATTCGCTCTGGATCTATCTGTATGCACACTCGGGCTTCATTCCTGTTTTCAGGGTCTTAATGCAGGTATAAGCTACACTCCATCCAAGACACCTGTTATTGTCCGAAGATGTGGAGAAACACTTCCCACACATGCTTTAGTAGCATTTCCAGAGACCTAACTCCCCTTTAGTCTTCCTGCTGCTCCCTGCTGCAACCACCTCAGAGAGAGGACACTTGCACTTCTCACAGTCTTTCCTGTGCAGGACTTAAGCTTTATACAGATGTTTCATCTATCCTTCACTCTTGCCTTAAACTGCCATCCGATCTGGATAGGTTAAGGCTGCAGAACCCAAAACATTCTGAATGTTTACAGTTTTGTGTGGACTTAGAAATGAGGGCCACAAAAGATACTGAGATTTTGCCATGTCTCCCATTCAAAACACGTCAATGGTTTCCAGCATTACTGTGATTTCACTGCTGGTCTACAGCTGGAAGAAGACCAGAGTCCGGATTTCATATCAATCACCTATTGCTTCTCTTGATGATACACTGACAGTGCAGAAATGTCCTGAGTCCAAACACATGAGGTAGCTACCAGCTCTGAATGTGTCAATATTGTCACAAAGTCCATGATACTGGATTTATTCCCTGCTTGGCTCCATCATGTGAGTACCAGACCAGACCACCTCTGCTCTGTGCCACCTTACCCTGTGTTTGTCCCCTTGCCCCAGTACCTTTTGTTACCACTCTAAAGAAGGAGATAGAATAGCGTTGGACACAGCTCTTTCCCCACCTCCTGATTCCCAAAATTTACCCCACCCCAGTGAAATGCTGGAGAAGACCTGCTGTGTATGTTACATCAGTTGGTCCCAGGAGGAGAACATGTGGGGAAGGCAAGAATCTGGGCAAGTGTAGGATAAAAGCATGGACTGGGAGCTAGTCCTTATGCTGTAACTTTCACACTAGTATACATTTCCTTTGGGACAGGTCTTGACTGCCCAATCCATACAGATTTACTGTGGGGCAGTAGACCTTCACCCCATTCAGAGCCTTCCAACACCCTACAGACCCCTTTGCCTAAAGGTTTACTGTGATTCCTGACACTGTCAAGAGTCTTTTCAGGTATCATTATCTGGAAAGACTTCAGTAATATTGCCCATCACTTACAATTATTTCATAATTACTAGACTGCATATTTGGTGTTACCTTGGCCCCCTGACTACTATGCTTATTATGTCAAATGGCTCCTTTTTGACAAGTTCGCTGTGGCATTCAGCTGCACTACCTACTGTAGTCTGAAACAATCTGGACTGTGTTAGTTGTCATGAGAAATGTATCCAGGATTTTCTAGGATTTGAGAGAGTTCGAATTTGAGAATCAGGTTTCGACCGTTAGAGTTATCCCTAGGTGCCAAAGGGAAAGTCTGAGTTTAGAGCTGCTGCTTTTCAAAGTTTGGCAGTATTTAAAGTGGGTGTTTCAGTCCTAACTCTGCTTGTTATATTTCCCAAAGCTTTCCTGCCATTGTACATTCTGTGTTATAATAACCAATGCTCTAGCACTCGACTGCACTACTTATAATGCTCCCAGTGCTACTTGACTCTGCTACTAAAAATGCACCTGATGATAATGCCACTTGCCCACTACTTCCTAATGCACCACTGGTTGGCTCATTACTGGATGCCTGGAGGCAAAGTGAACTGTCCCAGTCTTTCCCTCCATGTTGGCAAAGATATGGGTAGCATAATAAATACCACTCAGCCATTCGATTTCCCAGTTCCACTGAGTTCACGCATTTGGAATAAGTTGTAAATTCTCTTGAACACAATCACCCATAAATTATCACTGATGCACATACACTGAACTTTGTGCTCTTTATTTCAAGAGAAGCACTGTCTTCAGCAAAGCAGCTCAGCTCAGCTGCTTTCCAGTCTTCACGTGCAATAGATTGTATCTTTAACAAATTATTAATGTTCCTATTACAAACTGATTTGATTTATATTTTTGCTGCTAGCAATGGTCTAATTATTTTCGTATTACTGTGTGGTCATAATGATAATTATCCTCAATTTACACACTGACTAAGCATTTACTTTCACAGATTTGGAGATTGTGAGATTACTGATGAGAAAAAGCAGAGAATATAGAAGTTTAATATAATTAGTTGTAAGGGGAGTCTTTAATAAGGAACCATAAAAACTCAATTTTCATTGAAAGGATCGTTTTACATTGTATGGTTTTTGCATTGGTTTGTGTTTTTTTGTTGTTGTTGTTTTTTTTTTTTCCCCCAGGAGCAGAACAAGCTGATCTTACTGTCACAGATATTTTATTTGAACAGTCTATTTATACGTCCTTCACAGGTTTTTGTTTTTCAACTTCTCACAGAGGATTATGACATGAGAGA
Source organism: Pandion haliaetus (assembly GCA_013401275.1). Classification (NCBI taxonomy): domain Eukaryota; kingdom Metazoa; phylum Chordata; class Aves; order Accipitriformes; family Pandionidae; genus Pandion; species Pandion haliaetus. The sequence continues at coordinate 73,900 of VYZV01026525.1, read as the reverse complement.
TAATATGTAGAAATTAATGCATTATATTAAGGACTGGGACCTAACTGTTCTGTACATTTTATGATATTTAAGGGAGGACAAGAAATCCTGGCCCTGCCATCTTCAACAGAGCCAGGATTTTGCCTTTGGATTGGCAAGATACACATATGTGTATAAAGCATCCACCAGGGAGAAAGGGGGGGATAAGATAACAACAAAATAAACAAATTATCACACAAAAAGTCTGAGCTCACTAACAGCTTGTCCATTGTCTGTAAGCCCTGTAGGTTTCACAGGGGAGGCACATTGTAAATAGTGATTTGACAGTAATTACGTGGATTTGTGAAAGAATGTTTGCCATGCATATTGAAGGTGGCGAGTTAAAGCCTGAGCTCGTCACCCTAAGGCCTTTTTATAGTTAATAGAGAGACACAAACATCTGCAAAGAGGAATTCATCTGGTCTTTGCTATATTTCTGTCTGAGGTTCAGTACCAGCCAGGAGGCATCTACTGCTCTCCATGAACGCTAAGGGAAGCACAAGAGAGTTAGACTGTACTTAGACAACTAAATTTTAGATGACTAATTTAGGCAAGATCAATCCCACCAATGGAGGGATTATATTACCCACCTTCACTCATATAATAGGGTAAATGTCAATGAAAGGAAGTGCTGTTTTGAATAGCTTCCAAGCAAAACACAGTCATACTACTTGAGCTTTGAAAGTTTCAGCTCACTGTTCTGTCCCCATAAGGTGGAATTACAAAGGAAAAAAAAATTGCTTTTATGGAAATGATTATTCATTCTGTACAAGAAGAGTACTATTTCTACTGCATTATACCTACAGAAGAATGTGAAATCATGCATGGTTATAAACATTGTGCAGAAAAATATTTAGAATATTTGTGTAGTAAACCCAGCATTTTGTGCTTATTCTAACAGGTTTTGAACATTTTTAATAGATTGTCTTATGTTCACCTGTAAATTCTTAATGGTAGATTTTCCAAACCACAGATCTTCATCATGTGACATCAGAACCACAGTATTTAGGAAAACAGCACAATCTGTGAAGGAGCAAGTAGTTGTTGTAACACAAGTAACTCCATTAATTAGAAAACTAGTTTGACAAGTTATAACCCTTCTTCCTAATTTTAATTCTACCTGGTGGATCTGTAGGAATGAGTTATTAATGCTGATATTCTGAAATGCCACTTAGGTCTTGTGTAATCAAAGAACTGTATTCTCTCAGAACACAAAGGAACCCCTAGTGAGAATTTGTAATTAACATGCTGAAGGGGATGTTTCCACCCATGTACTGAACGCAGTTGTTGGGGCTAATAAACAAGTACAATGGATTCATCCTTTCAACATGATCAAAGAATACATGAAAATACAGGCACATGCAATTTTGGGAAGTGTGGAGACATTGCTTAGCATAAGCTTATATCAGAAAAAGGATGTTAGATCTGTGTTTTTGGATATGAATAATTTCCAGAAGAGATACAAAAACATCTTGCCTAGACTAGCAGCAAGATGCACTGTGTAGCATTAGACAAAAGATAAGGCAACACCTTTGGTACAAGTGAAACCCGGCACCACTTTATAGCCATGCCTGTATTGGAAAGACTCCTGAATCAACAGGACTATTTATAGCTAATGCAAAGCTTTTAAGAAGAGAGAGAATATCTTTTATCAGACCAACAAAACAGACAGCTTTCCAGGCACAATAGTCTTTCTTCAGGTCACTTCAGGCTCGTGAATCTATCTGTTGTTTGGTGGTTTGGTTTTTTTTTTAAAGTGTAGAAGTTGGTAATAAAAGATATTGCCTCCAAACAAAAATTGCTTTGCCTGTGCCCTTAGGACATCATGGTTACTGTGTATGCCACCCTAATAGCTGCCTTAAGCAAACCGACCAAAGGCATAACTTGCCATGTCTTAGTTATGTTCCTGTAAAATTTAAGTTGAGCACAAAAATCACTGAAGTTTTTATCAGGTGAACCATGGCCAGGGGGGTGGCCTCATTTAGCTATCTCGAAGTAATAATACTGTAAAGATACAAGAGACACATCTTGCCTGTTAGGTTTGAGAGTAGGGTGGCTACTCAGGCTAGCAGATATACTGCTGATAGAAATACCCACCATTTTTCTATGAGGATACAGGTCAAAAGTGCTGATGTGAAGCAACACCTATTCATAACAGCCTGTTGCATTGCTATAATCTCTACAAGAGGAAGGAGTCTTGTATTTATGGCATGCTTACTATAGGTTAGGTTACTGCTTAATAATCGATGTCTAGGAACTAAACCATATTTAGGTGTATTTAGACATGTATGAGTAACCGTACTACTGAGCTCTCTGGTTACATTCAATCTTTCTCCTATGGATACTATGCTGTTGCCAACATCTGTAGAAAAAGAATTTCCAGACTAAAAAATATGCAGTTTCTCTCCTTAGAATAGCAAGCCAAAAATATTCCAGAAGTCATATTCAGTCCTTTAACTCTTGACCCTTGTGCCAGGGTCTAAGTGTATGACCTGTCTTTAAAATATCTACTAGTTATCAAAATAAGAAATCTATAACATACCTACTGAAAATAGGGAAGGCTGATAAATTCTGCTCTTAGCTGAACAGTCAGCAAAGGTCTGAAAAGTAAAAAAGTATTTGAAAACCTAAATAACAAAAGCCTTATCTATCTATCTCCCAGCAAGCTAGCTAGCTAGTGTTTTTTCCAATGTAGAGCCTATTATCACAGAATCTAAACACCTAACACTCTAAACAACATGCAAACTGAAGAAGCTGACAAAATACTTGCCTGGAACATTGCAAATCTTTCTATTTTGTGCTATGTTTGCACAGCTCATGCATGAATGCTCTCCCCATATTACTGAGATTTTGTTTGTTAAGATAGTGAGGATAAATGAGGAAATGTATGTTTTGTGACTTGAACTGAAAGTGCAGAAATATTTCCAGCGTTACACACTGCAATTTATTTTTTATTTTTTAACATAAAGTTTTATGGTAATGAAGAGGAGTTCATGGACATTGCTTTCTCTGTTTTCCAAATCTTGTTTTATTTATTAATAATTTTAAAATGTCACGAAGCCTCAGTTTGCTGCATGTGACGTTACTTCTGAAAAGAAAATCATGTGGATTGCTAAATTATCAATTCAATTGGTTTATCTTTGAAACTAAAGAGACCAGAAAGCAAAAAGAAGCCTTGGGGAATTCATAGTAAATCTAATCAGATACAAAAGTATTTGTAAATCTCTGGGCGTCTTCATGTTATTTTTCTTTGTGGTAACTGTATTTTCATGAAAATGGTTGTGGTACACTGTTGCAAAACAAAGAGCAGTCATTCCATATTCTCTAATAGGGAATACTATATATGTATATATACTCTCTTTCTCTATATATACTGTTCTCACTTTCTGAACAATATTCATTGCTCATTTTGGAAGATGCCATAATGGACTTTCTTAAGCAGAACTCACTCTGGAACTCATATTCAGCTCCTGAAATTAAATGCAAAAGATGGAGCACAATACTAGAAAGGCCACTACTCTTACTTTGAACACTTCCAAATTCTCTGTGTTTTCAGTTTGGGAGTCTATACCTACTGCATAAACTCTGGCTGGTGGGTGCTGCGTGCTGCCAGAAGTGCCATGGTGCCTGGCTCCTCCGCCCTCAGGCTGTGAGGCTCAAATGCCCACCACCTTCTTTTTTTCTTTTTTTAAACTGCTCTCTGGCCCTCTCTCAGGCTTCAGCAGTTATGTACCTCAGAGTCAACTTCACACCAGTGGAGAGAAGGAATCTTCTTTGAACAGTTTTGCCATCTGTGAGATCCATTTATAAGTCGTTTGCCTCTGCTGTTCTAAACCCATCAGCAGTTATGCACATGGATAATTTTATGGACTGGGCTGATCCTTGAATGGGTAGAGGCACACTCTGACAGTTAGGCTACGTAAGTCCCCAGCTGTTTGCAGCAAGAGGGCTTTAGACTTTAAGATTTTCTGGCAGGGACTATGTATTATGGATGTTTTTTACAGCTCCTAGCACGTCTTCCATTTTACTGAACACCCTTCTTGCCCCAGTTCATAAATATTCACCTGGCACAGGGATGGATATGCCTCACTCAGCAGCCCAGTGAGTTTGGCACCAGGAGTGTTTGGATTATGGACCACCTGATGAGCAGAGGTGCAATTAGAACAAATTCAGAAATTGTGGGTGAACACACAGAAACTGAAAGAGTTGGAGAATTGTTTTTTGGCCCTGTTGTAATTCATGGGCAGACAGTAAAGATCTGTCTGTGACGATTGCATTGATGTTTATTAGCAAGGCAAGTGTTTGTAAAATGAAGATTAAAAAATGGCATTGCTTGTTCATAATATCATATCAATTCTATCTAGTTTTTATGGTATATGTAAATTATGTTTTGGATTTGATGTAATCTACAAAAATATGATTAAAATGCTTTTTTCTGTTTATTTCATTCTATCATCCATGATAAGATGACATCCCTGAATTGAAAAGCCATATTCATTAAGAAATAGTCACATATTTTCAATAACTGCCTGGGAAAAGATGAGTTTTATCCAAAGAGCAAAGTAAAATCTTCAGCAGTGTTTTTTTTCTCTGCAGCGGAGAAGGAAACCTTTGGAGTTTGCGGTTTCCACTCAGCACACACTATTTCCCCACAACTGTGTTACCTCCTAGAGCTTCACTCTCAGGACCTGCTTTTCGTCAGTTATTCTCGGCCCTGCATTTATCTCCCCTGTCTGTACTGCCAGCACGGGGCTAGATCACCCCCTCCAGAGGCAAATCCCACATCTATAGGATGAATCTCTAGCTGGGGTCACCCGACGCAGGGCTCCCAGCATCTCTTCGGGCAGCATGGTGCACGCAAGGTTCTATATTATTGTGGCTGCCTGTTTGTGCCTGCTTGCAGGACTGGAGGTAGGAGAGGCTCCAGGGAAAAGATAATGCAGCTTCCATTTGCTGTTTCCTAGGAGATTCAGTCGAGAGCAATAAGGGTGGCTGAGACTGTTTGGAAATCCTGGTCCCTGGCTGAACCAGCAAGACCTGCTCACACACAGCTCGCCCTTTGAAAGCCCAGCGCTGCTGGGGCTGCTTTTGTGGGAAATCTTGCTGCTCAGCGTGGCCTGCTGAGACAACTGAGCTTCATGGGCTTGGACCAGAGGACCACTCAGAAGAGGGGAAGGCACACAAAGTCTGGGAGCATCTGGAAGCAGTGACTCGGGCTTTTGGTAGAGGTACAGTGCACAGCTAGAGCAAAACTGTACTTGGTGTGTCTGAGAAAGGGATTAGAAATGGCCCAGTAAAACCCAGTAATCTTACGTTAGTTGTATATGAAGCTTAAACACAACTTTTGAATGATATTTGAATATATGGAGATGAAGAGAAAAGGGGGTACAACAGCCCGTGATTTAGCAAGTGGATTGTGTCTGACTGAACTTTGGTAACTGAGCTTGTCTGAAGAGATTAATTTAGCACTTAATCTACTTGGACTCAATGCACACGGAAAATTATTACATACTTCAAATAAAAGGTGGATTAGTACAAGATCACAGTGTGGGAACTATAAAAAATTGTGCTAAAATAAAAATGAATTGTTGGCTGTAATTCCTCAAGAATCAGTATCAGACCCAATGCTGTGGAAAATATCAGTGATATCTTGAGTACAAAAAAATAGGACTGTGTTAAAAAAATTTTTCAAGAAATACAAATGTAGCAGATATTAACAATGTAGAAGATGATCAGAATATCACATGGGAAGAAATGGATAGGCCTGAGAACTGGGATAACGTATGTGATTTAATTAGTTTGAAATGCGAGGTAATGAACATAGGGAGCAATGAGAATTTCTTCAGTCAGAACTTCTGCAATCATCCTAAGGCCCACTGGTTGAAACAAGAAGACTTAGGAGTATTAGTCAGTCAAAGAATTATTATGCACCACCTAGGTGCATGTAGCAGTAAAAAAATGGAAGTACAATTCTCAGATGTATCCAGCAAGGCTTTTACAAAACGAAAGCATTAAGTATTAATTATAAGTTGCACTGGTGAGATATTATCTGGTATAGGGTTTAGAATTCCAGTCATAAAAGCTCAACGAGTTGAACTCCTAATGGAGCAGGTGGAGAGAGGAAGAGTTAATAGTACTTCTATAGAAACAGAAAGCCTGTTTTGTGGCCAAAGCTTATCAATTTGTTTAATGTAACAAAATAAAAAAAACCAAAAGTATTTTTGGTCTATTTGTATAAAGGTATGATAAAAGTAGATGGAAAAGAAAAAGAAGGCCCATTAAAGCTAAGGGACAATTTTGACATGAACAGGACATAATAAATGCGGCATAGAAATTGGAAAAAAGATGTTCTAAAAAAATCTTATAATAGAAGTAGTGGTGGCCAAAAAAGACCAAGACCCCAATTTTATAAAGATCCACATTGTCCTTATGCATGTAGACCTAATCTGTTGAAATCAAAGTAACATTTAACTGAGCAAACCAGCAAACAATGTGCAACAATGAAAGTGAAACTAGCAAAAGCAATAGAAAGGAAAAAAATGCTAAAGAAATAATTCAATGGAAAATAGCCACTCTAGTTTGCTATGTGTGTATGAGTGACACGTATGAATGTATACCTATATATAGATATCTATCTATATTGATATATCTACCGATGTTAAGTGTCAGGGCCCCATGGGCATCGCTCCCCATCCTGGGGGCTGGTTGCCTGGGCTGAGGGCCAGCTCGCAGTGTGACTGTCGATCCATGTCCCCGCTTTGCTGGCCCGGCTGGGGCACTGTAGGACGGTGCCCATGCTGGGGAGGATGCTGCCCCTGCCTCGTCACCACCCAGCCGCCTGGATCCCCTTCCCCCGGGGAGCAGCCCTGGCTTTAGCAACCCTGACACTAAACTACTTTCATGATCTGGTATTACTTCTTTGAGAGGAAAGATTTTTCTGCTCTGGGGATCTGGGAAGAGTTTGGCGTTGTTCCTTTCTAACCTGTAAGTCCAGGTTTGCTCGCATCGTTGAGGAGCAGCAGGAGGGTGGTTGAGCAAGAAGTCTGGATCTGGGTGGGATGTGCAGAGAAGCCTGGTGGCTGGGAAGCACTCTGGAATTCTTTCTTTGGCAGCTGCCTGAAAGGCCAATACTCGATTTCTTATGTCAATACCAACCTGGAAAATAGCTAAGCGAATGAAATCCAGATGGTTTCTTCTGAGCATGCAACTGAACCAGTTAGGAACACTGAAGACACAAGCGCTTCACAGCACAATATGCTAAAGCTCTCCCTGAAATTTAAAAGTGCTGAAGACCTAGTCCTAGAGCTGATGAGGTGCTGGTGGATACAGCAGGGTTAGCAGAGAACACTGCAATTCCTCTACAGTCCCAGGAGCTGCCATGGCATGTGTCCTGGGTGGTTTAAATTTGGTTTTGGATATTCTGCGTAGCCCTATTTGGTATGGACTCCCCTACAGAATCACTCTCATTTCAGCAAAAGCAGTACAGAAATGATTCGCATTCCTGGGTAATTTCCCTCTGTGCTGCTGCACAGAGGAAGGAAAGGGAGTTCATTTTCCTTTGCAGTTACCAACACTTGAGACCAACCAACTTAAAACAAAGATTTTTTTTTTCTTCTTCTCTTTCTCTCTTTTCCCTCCTGGAGTGTAAAAAAGAAATTGTATTTGTGAAAATAAACAGCATGTTGCTATAACACTTCCCCAGTCCCAAGCATTTTCTCAGACTGCCTTTTTTCCCCCTGAAGATCTACAGCACTGTTCTGGTGTATTAGACACCCCCCGCAGGATTCCTGTATGTGGACTACATTAATGAGTTCCATGTAGACCATAGAATATTCTAAGTATGCAGGAAACGTTTTAATGCATTCTCCAAAAGCAAAGTTTCTTCTAAATTGAAAAGGACTGAGTTCTCAGCAAAGTAACTTTTACAACTCAACATATTTCATTTTTCTGAATTCACAGTTGTTAGCATCTGTGTGTATTTTGCTGTTTTTACTCGAATGCACTGATCATATGTTAGTACTTGATTTATGTTAATGAAGACAGTAATTGGATGATAACCAAAGAGAGAAAGAGGAACCAACATGAAAAGAAAAATGCTGCAGGGGGAGCAAAAGACCAAGAGGGTTGGATCCATTGCCTGTTAAGCTTGTCAGGAGTGTTTTCAGTGATTTCACTGAGCTTTAGCTGTTGTCCTTAGTGAAAAAAAGAAAGTGAGGTTCATTAACAGCTGTTACTACATGAAAATTATTACCAAAAAAAAGTACAAATCCTACCTTCCAGAGAGCTACGTGGAAAGAGAAAAGAGGAATTACTTGAAAGGGGTTTTGTTTGTTTGTTTGTTTGTTTGGGGTTTTTAATTCAAATAACTTTGAAACTGAAGATTTGGAATTGCAGGAATGCCTGTGTTGGAGAGGATTTCTCAGTTTCTTTACCTGGGTCAGAGTAAGAGAGGCCCCCACGAACAGAGGGAAGGACACAAAGTCCTTTCTCTGCCTTATGCACCCAATTTCATAGTTAGCATGTTCCCTGACGCATTGCTTGGTTGAGAACGTGGGCCCAGGCATGATCTGGAGTGGACCCAAACGCGCAGCACAGATGAGGCATTGTGTTCGGAGAAGGAGAGGTTAGCTGTGGGGATGCCAGCTGTGCCTTGCCACTTCCCTTTATGGCCAGAGAATGGACACTTTGAGTCATGTACACTAGTATAGGTATGCCTTGTGAGTCGTGAAAACGAAACGCTTTACCCCTGTGATGAGTTTTCTGCATTCTTATTATCAAAATTCCTGCTGGTTGTTAGATTGGCATAACACTAATGAGGCCAACACAGCAAATGCTTTGCCAGGACTGCTCAGAGTAGTCTCCCCTGACATAGCACTGATTATTTATTTTGAAACATTTTCAACATCGTTTCTTCTGTCTTCTGTTATGTCAGCAGTTACAGAATGTCATTTTTCTGATAAATTAATTTGGTATTTTGAATTCACAGAAGTAAAATATGAATGGGGTAGAATGAAGCAGACAAACAAACAAAGAAGGAAGAAAAATGTAGAAAACTGCTTGGGAATACATACTGAAGTCAATGGGTTTTAAAATATCCTCTTGGTTGTAATGTTACTTGAAAAGCAGTGACAACCCTAGCCTCGCAACAGATACAGGGCAATGCATGCTATAAAATAACTGTGGACTTTTGATAGCTTCTAGATCCATGGGTGGAGAGGAGCATCTGCATGATGTGGAGTTTCAGGAGTGTGGAGAGGGGGACTCTGATCTGAGACCTCTCTCATGGTGATACACCCTAATGTAGAGAGCGTAAATACTTGACTTTTGGCTTGAGACTTACAACATGAAGACCTCAGAGCTAAGGATTCCTTTTGGCTTTACAGTAATTTTCCCTCTGTCTTGCTATACAGTATCCACACACCTTTGATTAAGTGAGAAGTAGACATCAAGTGCAGGGCAGAAAAAAGCATGCATTTTTCACACAGCTCTGGGAGTTAAGCTGAAATTCGGCATGCAAGAGCCTCTGCAACCCTTAACTCCAGCAGCTGTTCTATACTGAGACTGTGGGTACACACTGATCTGATGTTGGCCATTACCCCTAATTTAGGTTGCAGATGCCAAGGCAATGTGTTTGTAGGTGGAGCAAGAATGTAAGAAAAAGAGGTGTGGGTGGGCTACCAGATAGGTGATAACTGATTTATTAAATGCAGAAAAAATGAATACTGTTGCTTCTATCTTAAGGTTGTTGCAGAAGTCTAGATTTTCCAGGGTCTCCCAGGGGTAATGGCTCTAATTCCAGTGTCCCATTGCTCTGTTGTACACTCTGTATTTTTGAATTAAGCTGTAAGGATCGGGTACCTTAGTATCATAGCCAACTAGGTAGCAAACTTTGTAGGGCTTCCGAATGATGCTCACTAAGTCCACATTTCAGCAGTTTGCTCATGTTCAACAGAGCTCTTAAGAAGGTGAGAGGTGCCAAGCACCTACTTTGGTCTCATTGGCTTCATCCCTATTCCTCAAATCCTTGGCCTTAGGTAGATAAGTATTCTCTGCAGTTTTGTAAGGCAATGATCCACTGCACTGCGGGATGACCTTGGTTCCCGCTGGAGTCAAGGGTCCTGTACATACAGCAAGGCACTAACGCCCATGAGTTGTCTGATTACAGAGAAGTACACGCACTATGGGTTTAGCTGGATTGAGCCCCTTGACTCCACAGGGATAGAGAGTACCAGGTCCCTTGGAGGACTTGACCTTGAAGGCTTTGAGTTGTTGATATTCATGCTGACTTACACTGGCCACGCTGGGGAAGGAAGGAGGGCTAAGGGCTTCAGCACATCATGGTGCTAGAAGAAAGAACTGTCTGTCGTCTATTCCCAGCAAAGGGAATAATGCTGCAAAAAGGCTATAAAGCTGCCCTCCTGTGCAGAAGTTAAAGTGACAGCCGTGCAATCCAGCTCAGCCAAGTGTTCTCAGGTTCCATTTCAAGGGAAGCAGACAATGATAAATTGAACAAAGCAGGTGGGCTGGAGAGAGAGAAGAATGGAAGAAACAACACGCAACAGGGCAGAGCGGTCCTGCAGCTGTCTCTGCTTTGTCTTCTTTTTTCCAGCAGTCCCAGTTGAAGAAGGACATGACTTAGCACTCAGGAGAGGTGGTAAAGGCTGAGCATTGTTTTGCAGAAACGTTTTTAAACTCCTTTCTCTCTCTTTTTTTTTTTAATATATCTTTTAGCGACCCCTGCCTCAAATTCTTAATAATCTTTTAACATATGAGGAAAATAAGCAAAGCATTTGCACTCATGTCAATCTAGATGAAAGCCATTTCTTTGGAATTTTTTTTTTATCTTTTTGCAAGTATTATTTTATCGTTTCATTTCTCTTTTAATCCCCCTTTGTTTCATTTGGCAGCCGCAACAATAGTTTCTAGCCTCTGGCAAGGAAAACAGATGAGCAAATATTCTCTGTCTTGGAAGTTAAATGCATCGTCCCAGCGACAGGCCTCTCCAGCTTTCCAGCTACCATGAATCCTGAGCCTACTCTTAAATTGGTAAGTCAGCAGCCATGCCAGCACAACACTTTGCCAGAATTGTTCAATCAGGCCAGTCTATACTGATTTATTTTTAAATGTATTCGGCATCAGTTCCTCTGTTTTCTGTCAGTTAGCTATACTGTCACAGGCTTTGATTCACCACCCCTTCTACTGCAAATCCTATGAACACATTATCAAGCAGCCAGTGTACCTCGGATTTGAAGCTGACAATACAGGATCAATGTCCCCGGGGTTCAACCCTGAATTTCAATAATTCAATTAAATTCCTTGAATACTGGATTCAGCCAGAGCATCAATTCCACATTGCTTGCACGTTCACGTATGAGGCATCATCCACAGAGAACCTGCGTATAGTCCCCTTGTCGGTGTATAACGAAGGGAAAAGAGAAGATATTGAACTGGAGGAAAGATAATCAAGCGTTGAACCTGCTGAGCCTATTATGTGAAAAACTGTTCAGGAGGATGCTGCAGCAGCTGAAGCCACTGGAGGATATTGTATGTAAAATTGGGGTTCTATTAAAAATGTATAAACATATCCAGGATTAGGTTTTAAAGCTATTGCTACAGGTATGAAATGAGCTTAACTGAGAACTCCTGGGTTCCCTCTAGACTCATTTACAACTAACCGAGGGAAAAAATAAACTCTTTTATTGCTTGAATAATACTATGCTACCTATAACAGTAGTTAATAGTTAATAAGGATTTATGCCTCTCATAACTGAAAGGTGTTTCTAGTTTCGGCAAGTGGGAAGGCTTATATTACTGATTCTAGTAATTCATCGCCCATTACTTTGTTCACGAACAATACAGGAAGGAAGAAGGAGGAAGAAAGAGTCTGTGCAAGCAAGTGTATGTGAAACCACAGTTTATTACCACATGGAAAGATTCTTTAAGAATGCCCCAAATTCCAGGCTCAGCCCCAAACGTCTCTGGAGCAGTTTCTTTGGACACAAAAGTCTACAATTGCACGGTGCCCTCAGTGAATAGTTATTCATGCCAGGTGTAAATGTAACAGCCTCCCTCCCATCCAACAGCAGCTGCAGATCTGTAACTGCAGGATGCACCGAGCAGTGATAAACACTTTGTCTTAGTGTGCAGCTGGAAGCTCCTTGGGACCCTCATTACCTCTTGGTGGGTGTTTGCATAACGCCCAGAATGAGAAGTTACGGTTTTGTTTTAAGAGCTTCAGCCCTTACTGTAAAGGAAGAAGGTAAAATAGCAGTAATTGATAGTAATAACAACTGTGAAATCAACAGCTCAGACAACAGAAAGATTGCCATGGCTAGAGGGCTACATTTAGAAGAGGACATTTCTCCTTATGATCTAATTCACAGGTCATTTTTCATTGACCACTAAGGGACGAGTCATTCCCCTTTTAATCATTTTATTGGGACTTCAGTTAAGAAAAATTCCAATTGTTTCTAATTAAGCGTTCTGGTTATTGAACATTTAAGCAAAACATCAAATAAGGTTCTGTGGCAAATGGTCCATATAGGACATAACATAATAATACCCTGGAAAGTAAGCATTTATAGGCCTTTCAATATCAATACTTGTCCTAGTATAGCCAGCAACAATGAAACAAAAGAGCACTGTAATTTTAATAGGAGACAATTTTATTTTTTTTTTTTGGAAACTACAAGCCATTTCAATTCTATAGGTTAGATTGCTATATGACTGTTCTTGTTCTTATTCATTTATTTGTTGTAGTAGCAGCCAGAGACCCATTCTGAATTGAGGTATTGTACAAACACCAAGAAAAACACAAAAATTACTTTTACAAAACTTGAATGAGGATCAATGAAAGTTGAAAAGGATAGAGCTTGGAGTAAATACCATTATGAGACGGGTAAAAACATTTACATATATAACAAAAGAACACATTAGGTAAGAAATGACTGGGCAATAGTCTCAGCTTAAAATCTTGTTATTAACATGGTGAAAGGGAGGAGGATAAATAGGTGGCTATTTGAATACAATTTTGTATTTATGTTTCAAAAAATGCAGTCTGCTTCCTACCTAGGAAAAGTAGTTACATTAGTTTTTAAAAAGCTTTATTCCTTTTGTTGACATCTTCTCAAATGGCAGTGAAATTTTCATTGACAATATCTCCAGGGACATAATTTTAATATCTGTTGACGGTGAGGACCTGCCCTCTGATTAGCTGGGTTGTTGAGGGTAAGTCTCCCTTCTATACCATCATTCACTATACAGGTCTTTTTTATTTCAATCATTAGTTCACTGGTGCAGGGACTTTTTAAAATGTGTGTAGGTAAAGTTAGAACATGTGTCTCTCTTCTTATTTGTGTCCCACAAACTGAATTGTAATGTTAATGCTAGTAATAATACTTGCTTGAATAAGATTTCAGGATCAGTCCCCTAGTATATAAGTGCAGTGATGGTTCATTATACAAATATTCTTGTGACACAGACTGTTGTCCTTTGTGGCTGAAGCAGAGCTAATCCAATTAATTTGTTCATGAAAGACAAGTTGGTTTTAAAACAGGGTCTAGCACAAAGAGGAAAGGACAGGTTTTTATTAACTTTCTCCCTTGTCTCAAGACATATTTATTGCTTTCTGCTCAAGCAGAAATAATAAAAGCCTAAGAGTACGACCACTTGCATGAAAAATCTTTCAGCTCTTGTGCATGTAAATAGATTGGACTTTTGATTGAAAATACTCTATGTATTTCTTAAGGCTGAAACTTTGAGGCCTTATAAAATGTCTAATTTGGAAAGATAATACTATGTGCAAAAGAGTGACTTTCGTAATACATGACAGCAACTGGCAACATTATTAATTAAAGAGAAGGACACTGCAAGGATATGTCAAAGCAAAATAACATTCAGCTAGCAGAAACAGACTGGGCTATAGGTCAATTTTACTGTGTTATAGAGGCAAACACTGTTTTTCACATTGTGTTCCCAGAGATACCAGTGAGATGCTCAAGACAGGTTTTTGCTAAAAAGAGAGACCACATAGAAAGCCTCAATAGTGACATATAGAAATTATGTGATGGAACAGGGATATTTTATCTTCATCTATAAAGACTCTTGCCAGTGGTGGCCTTTATGTATCTCTGAAAGAAAAGTTGAACACAGCAGAACAGAGTAAATTCACCACTTAAAAGGGTTAACGTGCATTTACTCAGGCACCAAGGGACAACCACGTATCGGTAATTGCTCTGCTGGGAGACCTGCGAGTTGAGTTGCAGGATTACAGTCACTCCCTTTCTGGGTGCTGAGCGCGTAATCCTACTGGGCTGAAAACCTCCAGGAGGATGCTGTTAATGAAAGAGGCTTTTCTCAGTCCTGAAAATAAAGACAGATTTATCTGAGTGTCTGGCAGAAAGTTCTTGCCCTCCAGATTCTGACACTAATAGTCATTAGCAGGTTTAAAAAGCTTTACATATGCTAGCAAGGTAGGATGTACCAGTCACCTTGGGATATACTGAGGCAGAAGTTGGGGCAGTATTCTCAAAGTTATTATTGCATTGAGAGGTGGGGTCACGCTCAGAGAGTTTTTTTACCTGACTAAAACACCTGCCTTGAGAAGTATTTGTCCAGTTATGAGCAAACTGGTTTTTGTAAGACTCATGGTCCTCCTCGACCTTTACATATTGCAGCTATAAACAGGACGTATCTTCACCTGGCTTTATTTGTCATGGGTATGCTGATGTTCAAATATTTTGAAAATTTTCACCAGGCAGCATCTGCACTTCTATTTAGAACGCTCTTCTTTCGTACAAACAGGTTGTACTGAATTGTGCTGCAGTACTGACTAATAATGCAGTCCAGCCTGGAATAGTGTTAATTAGCAGCTGCTGAAAACATTGATTGGTTGATACATGGCTTTCAGGGAAAGTTTATGCAAACCCACAACGCAGCCTGAAGTATGCAGTGCTCTGCTGCCTGGAATATGATTTGCAGTTAGGTTGCTTTCTCATTATGAGTTTTGACCTGTATTGGGTAAATTAGTAAATATCATCATAGATAATCCATACTGGAATAATCTTGTAGACTTATGTGGAATTCCACATTTTCAGTTGAGACTAGTAAACTTTCAGAAAATGGTCTTCTTGTCTTGAAGGTAATAATGGAAAAAAACCCCCAACCCTCTAGGGCTCATTAGATTGCCTATATCTGGGCATGATACTCTGATTTAAAAAACAAAAGGAAAGAAAATAACATTCCCAGAGCAAAATAATATTTTAATCTGTCTGTGGCATATGAAAGTATTTACATGTTTTCACAAGCTGGAATCAGAAACACAGCAACAATACAGAAGTTGAGAAAAGCATGAGATACACAAGCCTCTCACTTGGCTCTTTGTGTTGGTGCTGCATTTGCTCGATGACTGTCCACTGGTTGAGAGGACCCAGTCATCAGAAGCAGCTGGTCCTTTACAGGTGGGCATTTCTACACCTGTTGTGGGGGCCACTTCAGCACCCACGCCCATGTCTTCTTGCTTGGCTGAGGTTGGTGTGTTTTAGATAAAGTGCACGAAAGAGAAAATGCTGTACTTGCTGTGGAAAATGTTTATCCAGCCCCACCGTAGTGTGCTGTGCGGAGTCAGTCTTGCACGTGATTCATTCTCCTTGTGCTCTCATCTGTGCCACTGCTGCTTTTCACTTGCACTGCTGGCTGAGGGTCATCAGCCACTTGTGATTGTTGAACATTCATTTTCCCTGTGCCTTCCATAGCAGCAAAGCTTGTCCAAAGCTTTACAGCAATGCATTTTCCAGCAAATGTGTCCCCTTCTCTCCTTCTGTGGCCAGGATGCACCTAAAAACAATCCCTCTGCTGTTAGCTTTGCTTAGTGCTGCAGAGATGAATACTAAGGTTTAAAAAGTTTGGAAGTGTTTAAATGGTTATCCTGGAGGTACCTCGTCAGTGCTAACATGGCAATCTTTTATCTTATTTTAGAAAAGGTTACTTTCCTTTTTACCTTCTCACTTGCTTTCTTGGTTCATTTTATGCATATTTTTTCTCTTTTTTCATCCATAACAACATTTATATCCATCATGTACAGATTTTTGTAAGCATCTATTCCGATATCCTTCATGACATATAACAAAGAATGTAAGTACTCATTCCTGCATCTACAAGCTTTGGTGGATTGAAGAACATCTCTTACAAAATGTAGGTCTTCAAATAGCTGAGGCTCCACCATGTCACAAAATAAATTCTTCTACCAGTTGATTGCTTTCATTGTAAAAATCACGTATTACTAGTCTAGATTTGCCTAGTTTCATTTCCCTAGCCAGTGGATGATGTTTTGTCATTGTTTGCTAGTCAGAAGTGTTTCCCTGACATACACAGCGATCAAACCAACCATAACCTTTCCCATGTACATTAACAGGGCTGAGCCCTAGGCTCTTAGAAAACATTAGATTTCCCAGGTCTCAGGTAGGTCTTTTGGGTCTTCCTCAAACATTTCCAATTTGTAAACATTCTCTTTTATAGACCACAGACTTTTGTTACTATTTTATTAACATTATTAATGGGTATTTACAGTGGAATAAACAATTTGTTCTTACTCTCAGTATTATTTGTTATTTCTGAAAATGACTACTGCTTTGTTTTTTAAGTATTCTGTCATACTGGGATCTCATGTTTGGAACATCATCTATTTATCACTTCAGAAACAGCACTTTTTCAGATACCATTCCCCCTTCCTGCAACTCTGACCTAGATTCCATTTCACAGATGCTTGTCCTTAAATTTGGTTGTTTTAAAAGGCATGATGCTCAGATGGTCTCATCTTGCTAAGTGAACTTGATTACTCTGTAGAACTGACCTGTCCTTATCCTAATTTACCACTTCACTGATTTTGTGTAATCTACAGATCTTACCAGCAATGATATTTTCTTCTAGATCAGTGATAACTATATTGACTAGTGTGGAGCCAAGAATATATCATGGTGGGATCTGACTAAAAACATTCCTATTAGATGATGATTACCAGTTAACAATTAGCTTTGCTATCAGCCAGTTTTAATCCATTGCATATATATACCACATTGATTTATTTTTTTTAATTGAGCCAATTTATTATTCAGAATGTGATGAACTACTAGGTCAAAGTATGTACTTATAGATAACTTTGTCAGCCATATTTGTAATCTCAACAGGACATAGTTCCTATCGATGAGATCTGCTTCCCGTTAAGTGCTACTGATCAACATTAATGTCATTGTGATTTCTTTTTTATCCTGTATGTACAGTGAACCTGAAACTTCACTCCTCTATTAATCTTCCCAGGTACCCTTGGTTGGGGGTTATGTCTCTGCTGCAAGAAGCTGATTCTAGGTTGGGATCACATCCCTCCTTGGGTGAATTTGCAGTGATCGAGTTGTAACACAGAATATAACTTCAGGGGGTACATAGAGTGTGAGGGGAAGTAGGAACTGGGGAAAAGGGTTACATGAAAGTGTAGCTAGCACTCTGTCTTGTGATTTTTATGTTCATTTTACTCTTTGGTGAGTTTTGGTTTTGTTTTTGTTGTTGTTGTTGTGGGTTTGGTTGGGTTCTTTTCCCCGTTAAAGGCTTTGTGGTTCTCAGTGTTCTAAAAATGGGACATCCATGACTTTTCAGGATTTTTTTCATTGCTTTTTCTAATTCTTAATAGCCTACGAGACTAGGTACATCAGTACGTGTGAATAGTAACAAACTTTCAGAAGATTATCTTTCTCCTGCTTTTTCTTGAGCTATTGTCAGCTATATCATAGCAGTTTCATAGCTACCGTGCAGGCATTAGTGAAAACATTTAATGCTTCTACATTGTTTTAACACCTCCCCACCCCAATGAACACTGGATATTACAGACTCCAATAGCTTTTTTTTGAGTAAACAGTCTACAAGAAAACTGAATTACAGTAGTATCTTAGAATTCTAGTATAGGTGTTTTCCAGTGGGCTCAGTACAAACATTCCATTTTAATGACTTTTGGCTTCCCCCCAACTCTTAATAGTGCGGCCCCAAATACCACCTCAAAATGACATTTCCGGCTGAGGAAATCCAAGAGCCACAGATTGCTGGAGGCTGAGAAAGCATCATTGTATGCTTGACCTATTTTACTCCTTTCTATTGGCATCTGTTGCTGGCCATTGTTGGAAATGAACTGTTGGGTACTTGGTTTAACCCAGTTTGTTGTTCTTGTGGTCTCCATTTCTCTGATAATCCATATATATTCTTTAGGGGTACCAGCATATTAACTTTCTTCAGCTTTGCTGCCTAAGTTTTCAAACCCTGATCATTCAGGATAAACACAGCAGCTGTATCACTATGGTAAATGGTTGCATGATGCGTATTTTCCTTTTTTTCTGGTGCTACAAATGCAGCATTCGTTAAATACAGGAATATTCCATTTATATTTTATGTTTGGGAAATCAATCTAGCCTCAAATATACTCAAATTCTCTTCATGTTTCTGCCACAGAGAATAGTTATTATTTGTTCCATATGTATATTTCCAGTGAACAGCAAAGTTTTTTGAGGAAAAGAGAACATAAAAGCTAGAAGGAAGTGGTAGATGAAGTGGTAGATGATATTAATTTGTATTAATGGAGGGTATCATTAACTATCAGGCTTGTTAGAGTGCAACCTGAATAAAACACATGCTATGGAGTTAAAAAGGGGTAGTACTTAACATATTGCTTTTACTGTCCTGCAGTCTATGAATTTGTCCAGCCCAAATTACTTGTTGATGGATGCATATAGAAGTGCAGTGATACCCCTAGATCCAAGGTTTGGGGGCACTTCTACATGTTGACTATTGAGACAATATTCATGAAATTCAAGTCACCGAATGACAGACTTCGATAAGATTCAAATGAAGAAAGGTTTCAGTTTTCTTTTTTTGCAGTACTAGTAGACCCATCTGTTCTTGTGCTATAACCAGCTGAAAACTGGAGCAAATTTAGTGTAAGTTAAATGGATTTATAATTGAATAAAATATATAATCTATCTTCTGGTTTCTATGTCACTTGATTGGAGATATCCAAGACATCAAGATTTAAACACACTTAGCAGTATAAACCACCAAATCAAAAGAGCACACTTTAAAGGAAACGTAGCACAGCCAGTATCTCATGAGTCCTTTGCAGTCCATACTACTGGCTTGCAATCATACCTTTAGTACTCAGATATACTAAGAGTGTAACATTGCAATGGAACTGTAGCTACCCAGGTGTAGACTGTGATGCAAAGAGATGCCCTAAGACAGCGACAAAAGCTGAGAATTAAAATTGCTTTGTCAGTAATTTTGATTGTTCCCCTTAGAGAAAGGAATATGTTATACTTGTTCTTTCCACATTTTCTCAATATATTTGTGAGCATGCTGCTTAAGAGTCAAAACTTTTCCACTTTCTACACTTGGCATTCAAAAGCTGGAGTGGAGAACACAGCTGGACGTTCAAACCTGCCTGTCATGCACACTGAAGGCAGCAGCAGAATGATTTCTCCACAATATAAGGATATGATTTATGTCTCTGCTCTGCTCGCTTGCACTGGTGCCCAGGCTGTGCCATGCTTTGCTCTCATGCAAACTGTAATCTATATAAAAGTCTCTGTTCTCATATTGTTAACTGCTCTACCAGTCTAATTCTAGCTTGGATGGAAGCAAATTAAACAATAGAAGGAGCCTATGAATATGAAAGATTGCACATAGGTTTATTTTCCTTCCTAGAAGCCTCATACAGAGTTAAAAGTGTGGCAGCCTGGCAGGAGGACAAGAATTTTTAACACTGCTTAATGAAATTAAAGCAGGCCAGACATAAACATGAGGTGGCTGTCCTGCAAATTGTTATGCACATCGATAATTATGTAATTGTATATGAATATATGTCTATGTGTGTATCAAACATATGAGATGCTTCACTGAAGCCTATGCGGATCTACTTGTGTGGCTAAGGTTGGGCTCTGCAGGTCCAGGGAGAAAG
The DNA here is from genome assembly GCA_013401275.1 of Pandion haliaetus. Taxonomy (NCBI): domain Eukaryota; kingdom Metazoa; phylum Chordata; class Aves; order Accipitriformes; family Pandionidae; genus Pandion; species Pandion haliaetus. The sequence continues at coordinate 53,892 of VYZV01026525.1, read as the reverse complement.
AATTATGCTGTATCTTTTATTGATGGGAACTAAGAGACATCTTTGTAATCTCAAAATAACCTTTGGAAGAAAAGCAGGATGGTTCAGTAGCTCAGTAGCTAACACCGGGGTCTTTTTTACTTTCTTTTTTTTTCTGCCTGTCTCTCCCTCGTCTCCAAAACAGTAGGAGTAATCTTAATTTGGTGCACTAGAAGAAAGAATGTTTATAACCTAGACATAGAGGTCCTTGCCTGCTAGTGGCAACACAGATGCTGTAAGGAGTTCCTATTCATGGTTATGAAAAGAAAGAAATATTTTTATTTAAAAAAGTTAGTTCTAAGTCAATATAAAAAAATCAAGATATTCTGGTTATGCTGCAAGGAAACTTGACTCCCTCTTACTGATAGGGCGGTGTGTGTGGCTCCCAAAAGTACAGTTTCCTTTACACTTAGCAATAATTTGGTCAAAAAGCTACAATAAATCAAAAAGTTCAAAATTAATCCTCCTCAGATTTAACAGTTAAGATTTAATAAGCACTCTGGCTATAAGACTTGAGTCAGAGTCTTTCTTAACATCTCTCTTTTTTTGCCTTCGGAGCATTGCTTCCTTGCTTTCATAGTAGTTCAACTTTGTCTAAAAGAGCTAGAAACTAGTTATTTATGCAAAATACCCTATAGCCATGGACATACATGTCATGCAGTATTTCAACACTCTCAGATCAAAATCTTAAATAAACCTGTCTCGCTTTTGGGGCAAATTTTATAGTGAAAAACATTGTTCTCCTGTGGTGGTGCCTGGGTGGTTTTACTTGCCTTTTGGTTCTCAGTGTTTGTTTCCTTCTCAAAAATATAATGACATTACATTTGTTTTGTGATCAGCTATAAAAGTATATTATTACTGAATAGAAAGAACAATTCCTGAAATGAGAATTTTAAACTGTAAGCGGTAATGTTTGTTTTGAATTACAGTACTTCACTCATGGAAAAAATTAGCATCTGAGCTATATGCCAAGTTCTGACATCCCCATTTCATAAACTATGTATTTGCCAGAAACAGCTGTAAAACCATATAAAAGCCACAAGTTAACTCTTATAAATTATAATTATTTGTTTACTAATCGAAAGGTTATTTTACTGTTTTTATAACGTGTATCTAATACTCATTTAGGGGGCTGGTCACTGACCATGTAACTCTAAAGTGTGTTTTACATTTAATAATCAAGGTTGCAATCAAATCCACCAATTTAGCTTGTGTTTCAGATAAGAACCCAAGCTTCTTAATGGTCAAATGCAACATTTTATATTTTGTTAGTTCAAATACTTCTTGCTGAAAGAGTTGAACTAATGTATGACTAGAATTAAAGGCTAGACAGATACTTCTCTCAGGTTTTCAGACAAAGAAGGAAAATCACAGAAGAAAATAGAACACCTATATTGCAAATGTTTTACTGAGAAATCCAAATAAACATACAAAACATATGGGCTTAGGTCATTTTCAGAGACAATTCTAGGACTTCTATAGTTTCATGTGTTCACTTTGTTATTCTCTTGAAGGGTGGTATCACTAGTAAATGGTACCACTTTTTACACAAAAGGCTTCTTGGGGAATCAGGATTTGTCCTTTTCCCAGTAAGGATTTGAAAAAAGTAATAATACTAACATTTTCAGTGTTTCTATAGAACCGCAGTCATCACTGAGCTTAAATGAAAACAAAGAAACAAAGCACCTCTGAAAATGTGGTCTTACAAGCTGAAGTTGGAAGGAAATCCTGAGGTATCCAAATTTCTTGGATGTTTCTGACAGTTGTAGCTCATTATTTGAACGCTGATAGTACAATATAAAAGAAAGAAGCGTTGTTTAGTTGGTTTTGTTTGGGGTTTTTTGTTTGTTTGTTTGTTTGTTTTAAATCTCCGTTTATCAGCTATACTGAAAGGTTTAGAAACAGGGAAGCAAACAAGTGACTGAAGATAGACTCTAAAGTAGTTTCCATTAACTTCAATGGGATTTGGTGGAGTTTAGCATTTCTGAAAGTTAGACTCTTTCCTTAGTATGATACCATGGTTTTAGGAACCTATCTTTAGGCTTGTACTTATGAAAATCTTGTCCCAGATATTAAGTTTGCATTTTAAGGTATTTCTGTAAGTTGAGGGGAAAAAAAAAAAAAAAAAAAAGAGAATTAGCCAACATAGCTCTCTCATCAGCATGCTAGGTTAAGCAATTTTTAAGGTAACAATGCCCTCAGAGGCAACGTTTTGCCTGAAGGAAAAATGTTATTTTTTCCTTAACAGAGGGTCAAATATGAGAATTTAGCAAACTGAAGATTCGCCAACAATTCTAGACCTTTTTGTCTTTCCATCTTCTTAGTGCAACACATTTTAGTTAACTCGAAAGGAGAATTAAGAGGCAGTGATGTTGTAAGTTTCAGATGCAGTCTAATTTCCACCATATGGTGTTTTTGTTTTTATCACCATCTTTGGAACAAAGGGTAGAACTTCCTAACTTGTTTGTTTTTATGCTAATTTTGCTTTTTTTTCCTAAAAGATCTCAATGGTTGACTTAAATCCCGTAAGTTTCATTACTTTTTTTCCCCTTACTTTTTTCTTTTTTTTGAGCAGCTTTCACATTTTCAACATTGCATAAAATACCCATTTGTAATTATGTTTAACCTTTTTAAAGCCTCTGGGTAAAGTCTGCTCATTAATCTTTAACCTGACAAGCCTTGGGGGTGGTGGAATTGGCACAGCCATGTATTAGAGGCTCAGAGACCACAGACTAGAGGTACAAAAGGGGTAATTAAGAGGTAGTATGAAAGGAACTGGAACAAAGCTAAAGGGATAGGATCGTATTATGGTACATGTCAGACAGTAGTAAGGACAATGGAATGCAAATTCCTATAGACACAAATCAAAAAATAAACGAGGCAGCGCATTTTTCAAAACAAACCAATTTAATGATCTCCTTTCTTAGTCAAGCATAGATAACCTTCACTAAATTAGATCTCAAACATTGTAATAATCATACAGCACGGACACGTGTTTGGTTTTTAATAGTGTGCCCCTATTTATATTTTGTTTGTTTGTTCTTAACAAACATGCTGCCTCGTAGTAACTGTAAAAAGCACAAGTTAGTGTACCACAATATCTCAGCAGAAAACAACATCACCTGGACAAGTGTCATCCTGTAACTACGGGACAAATCCTGGCCCTGGCCACCAGGCTATGAGGAATGTCTGGCTGCTGGGCAGCTGCTCTGTGCGGTTCCCAGCTCTCCATGGGCTCACAGCGCAGGCCGTCATCAAGGTGGCTTGGAGGGTCTGAGATGTGGGAAAGCAGTCAGGGCCAGGATTCAAAACACTGGCTCTGCTGAGGCTTTATGGCTTTTCCAACACCTCGGCAGGGAGTACTTTGAAATTGTGGAAGCTACTCTCTTTGCTGTTCCTAAAAGACAAGGTCCTGTCGTCTTTTTGACTGCAGACTGAGACAGGTGTCTAATTTTAAGTTCATTAATTATTCCATTGACCACAGTTAGAGTCTTCATTTGATTAGACACTTGCCTTAGCACCTTTCTCAGTCTGATCTCCTCTGACCAATCTCTAAAGTGGTGCCCTTAAGTAGTGATTTTCCCCCAGTCTTCTGCAAAAATCCTCACCATTCAATTGTGATATTTAGACTTGGCTCCAGGGGCTGGGTTTCCTTTAAAGAAAATTTCATTTTATGCTTTTGTAAGCCTTCAGTGTATTATTGAATAAAACTAGACTATCATGCATTCATAAGCTGATAACATTATAACCAGTAAGACCCACACGGGGGAAGAATGGGGTAGGATACAAACCCCAGCATTACCAACTTTGGGGTTTTTATATCCACTTCCACAACAAGTGATGATCACTTTCCCAATAGGTAAAGCTGCTTTTATCAAGAGGTTCCATGAGAACCTTAGTTTTCATCAGAAATAAAAATAAATTTTAAAAAGTGCTATCTCTGGCCTTTCTTTTTTCATAGAGGCACAGCAGCGGTTCAGAAGATGCAGCATGGTCTTCTGTATCTCTGCCCCTCTGCATGGAAGGAAAAGTCCCTATCATCTCCAACGTACTGGAGTTGCAGTTTTGACAGTCCTTGCTTGAGGAAGGTCCTCACCTAAGTTGAGTGAGGCAGAGGCCTATTAGAAACCAATGCTATATCTGAATACGTATCTAAGTAAGTGACTTACGAACATTGCAAGATGAATGTATTACACCAATTTTATTTTAAATCCCCAAGGAAGATAAAATACTTGCACTCTAAAGAGGCAAAAATCTTAAAGGGAGTATGCCCATGCTGTACATCTCAATGTGTTTATCTAGCTAATGATGTGGGTATGGGTAAGTAGAAAAAGGTTAGGAAAAAAAAAAGAAGGAAATAATTGTAATGGTGAAGAGAATGCATCTTAATTTTTCTTTCTGAAGGGCGAAAACTAGACTTGTAAGTATAATTAAAGCTCCGTTTAAAAAATGCAACAGAAACATGAATAAGGTGGCAGAAGTAGACTTCACCAGCTGTGGAAGGGGTGGCACGACACGCAGTGTGGAGGTGGTCAACTTTGCACATAGCATGCATAGCAAATTTCATGTCAGACACTCCAGTTTGAAAATGATAGTAAAAAATAAAGGCTTAATATTTTGGATTAATTTATTTCTGCTTTACTGCTTGCAAGTAGCATGTCTAACTATAGTAAGTGGACAGAGGGCTAAATACTACCTCTTTTGTTAACAGCCTAAACCATCTCTCTCATCTTTCTGTTCCTTAAATTAAGGTATTAAGGTTCCTTAAATTAGGCTTTTTTAAGGCCAGATCTTAATATGTTGAAGGTCCAGATCTGAAATGCACATTAGTGAGGCTCTCTTATTACGGCTAATTAATGTGAAAAAAAAAAAAAAGAAGAAAAAAAGTGAGGAGATCCTGTACAGTCATTATTTTAAATATCATTAAGGGTGTAAACCTCATATACTGAGAAGTATCCAATTCTCTTGGTTTGTATGGACTCCCAAGTTTGTTGAGTTTAGTTACATTTAAAGAGTTAAACTAGAATGAAATCAATTTAACAATGTAGAGAATCATGCTCTGGCTTTTGAAAGATCAGTGTAAATAGGAATAACCCTTCTTCTCCTTTCTTCCCTTAACCACATACTTTTCATTCCTTAATGAGTTAGAGAACACGAGTAGGTCCTACTTGTAGGATTTGCTTATATTTCTCAGTCCTTCAGGGCTCCCAAGAGGAACTAAAACAAATCTAATCAAACAAATTCTTACTAAATTTAACAAATAACTAGGAGATACTGAAGCCAGAATAATGGATGCAACGAATACATGAACTCAGGATGTAACTGTAAGACAATTATGGGAAAGAAAAATAGGTCAGAAAAAATAAAGCAGAAAACGCTGTGGTTTTAATGCTGTATTTATTAGCTGTCTGGGTCAGCTACTTTATCTCTTTCTAATCATCTGTGTAAATAAGACTAGCAATGTCATATTCTTTCATTCCTGCACTACACTGACAATTTTCATTGCTTAATGAGATCGAATGTTTCTAGGTTCTACATATGTATACTCATTCTTTTCAACCCTTCGGGGCATATTCCTTCCCATGATGAAGAAAATCCTCAAATAATAAACAGTTTGTAGTGAATTCAGCAAATAAGTAGGATATGCATGCAATGCTTTGAATTTTCAGTTATAATAAAATTACACTCAAAACCCAGAACATAAATCTCTGCTTGAAGTGCAGTATGGCATGAATCAGTGCACTGGTCATTTCCTCAGGAGTCTACAGTATTGTCTATTGTTGGATACAGAATATTGGATTTAATAGATGTCTTGATTAACACAGTGATAAATACTGTGTTACCTTAAATATGAGTAGTCTTTTTAGACTACTACTGACTTTAAAAATGGATAATATGATGCAAAATATATCAGTACTCTTTCGCCTCTGGCCTTTTTCCACATTCATGCAAAGCAGTTTACACATAGCTTCCTTATTTTTGATTCTCTTGTCCTCCTTAAAGTAGCGGTCCCACAGATAGAGCAGCTCCTCTGAATCCCAATCCAAAGAAATGGTAAAAAAATAAAATGTCAGCCTAAACCAAGAATCTTTTCGAGACTCTAGGATAACATCCCCAGAATAAGCTTAATGTAAAGCCAACACATGATTTTTTTGGAGTGGAAGAGGAATAGAAGGGGAAAAATTAAGACCCAAAGGCAGACTAAAATAATGCAGAAACCAGTCAAAAATCCAGGAGCAGACAGACTGGGACCATTCAGAGTTGAACATTCCTTCATGGATAGGCATAATCCTTAGGAGAAAGGAAGCTTGAGCAAATTCGTAAAGAACCCGCTGCCCACAAGACATGAATATCAGCATCATGGGGATGTTGATATTAGTAGTGGAGGAAGGAGTGAATGCTGCTATGTTGAGTAAACAAAATCTCTTACGAATCACTGAAAACTTGAATAGTAGATCCATCTTTTCACTTCTAAATATTAATTCCTGGAAAGTCTCTGTAACACTGTTAAATGCATTTGGGTATTTTTGACAGGAACAAATACTTCCTACCTTTGTATTACCCATTGTAACCTCCATACTGTTCCATTTTTAGGTTTCTTAAACACTGTTATCAAAGGCTGACTGGGTAATTTTAAATCTATCTAGAACATGAATGCCTTTTTGCTGTTCGTAGTCTACCTTTTTAATTTTTCTTTTCAATCATTTTTTATTCACAGGGATCAGTTAAATACATGAAAAGGGAATGATTTGTCTCTGATGATCCTGATTAAGTTAATGCATATTTCATTATCACATTTTATACGTACCTTTTAAAATGGTTTTACCCACTCACATACTTAATGACTGTGACTCCTAGATCTTGACCTAATTCCTTACTCTGGGTTTGCCTCCCTCTGCTCAGTTTAGCAAGGTGATGCGGAATTCTGACATCCCCTCATTAGATTGCTGCCAATTTCAACTTTACATGGCCATGTGTGATCTACTGTCCTGCCCTGTCACTGCTTTCACCCCTCCTCTTTTTCTTCTGTGACTGTCAACTCCATCATCACACCTGATCACTCAGCTCCATAAATTTACCCATTCATTCCCTTTAACCCTTCGTTCTTTGTGTTTTTTTAGAGGCGCACCACTTTCAAGTCCTCTGTGTTCCTCATTCATAGCATTTCCAGATTGTGGACTCAATTTTTTCTACCTTTAGGAATTTGAGTTGGGTGTCTAAGCCTGACCTAGTCACCCTAAGATCTTTTTATAATCACTGAGAGAAAAAGGCATACGCAGAAATTGATTCACCTCATCTATCTGAAACATCTATTTTAGGTTGAGATGAATTAACCCCGGATAGTATCTATTCCTCTCCATATACTTACAGGGAGCATTAGGTGATCTGTTCAGACTTGGAAATCTCAAATGTCCAGATTCAGAGCATACGACTCTTAATCCTATTGACTTTATTGCTCAATAAATTGCTGGCTAACTTTGTCTGCTGCTATGCTAAGTCAGAGATTGCCTTGCTACAAGTAATGGCAAATATATTTGTGCTGGGTTAGCAATATGGTTACTGTCCCATCTCAGCACAACAGTCCCCTTTCTGTAACCACGTGATGGTCTTTCTTGCTGTTAGATTTCTTTCTACAATGCACCCTCTGTTTTTGGCTCCTTGATTGTAACTGAGCCAGAATTATGTGTTGACATGGCTGTGGGTGACAGTGTGAGTTCAGGTGGGTGGAAGCCACAGCCAGTCAATAATATCTTTCATCCCCTGGGCTTACACTTAACCTTTGACATCTGGGCAGCTATGCTTTGTCAGAGCAGACTCTATATAGTTGCCACCAGGCAAATTGTTTTGCTGTTTAGCACTGATAAATCGGAGCAAGCGTATTAATATTATCATAACCTATTAAAATTATAGACAGTTCACAGTTCTGGACAGTGGCATCACCAGGGATGTGAACTGAAAACTGGCTGAACTTACCTGGTTCAAAGATCACTGGCATGAAGTCCAGCTGAAGGCAAGTCACCATCATTGTGTCCCAGGGGTCAATACTGGTTCTGATACTTTTTAACATCTCTGTTAATGACCTGGATGATAAGAGCAAGTACACCACCAGCAAGTTTGCAGAGGGCAAAAAGCCTGGAGGAATGGTTGATAGACAGTATGGCTGTGCTGCTATTCAGAGGGACCTCCACAGGCTGGAGAAGTGGACAACTGGGAACCTTATGGAGTTCAACAAAGGGAAGTGAAATCCTGAAACTGGGAGGAAAAACTACATGCACCAATATATGCTGTGCGCCCAAAGACTGGAGAGCAGTTTTGCAGAAAAGGGCCTGGGCATCCTGGTGGGCAACAAGTTGACCCTGAGCCAACGATGTGCCGTTGCAGCAAGGGTGGCCAATAGCCAGAAGGCCAACAGCTGCGTTAGGAGGAGTGTTGCCAGCAGACCAAGAGTGGTGAGTCTTCCCCTCTACTCAGCCCTGGTGAGACACATCTGGACTGATGGGTCCAGTTTGGGGCTTCCCAGTACAAGAGAGGTAAGGACATACTGTAGAGAGTCTAGGGAGGGCCTACTGATATGGTTAAGGGACAGAAGCATCTGACATATAAGAAGAGGCTGAGAGAGCTGGGGCTCTCGGGATCTTATCCATGTGTATAAATACCTGATGAGAGGGAATGAAGAAGACAGAGCCAGACTTTTCTCAGTGGTACACAATGACAGGACAAGAGGCAATGAGCATAAATCAAAACACATGAAATTCCTTTTGAGCACAAGAAAACACTTTTTTTTTTACTGTGACAGTGCTCAAGCACTGGCACATGTTTCCCAGAGAGGTTGTATAGTCTCCATCTTTGGAGGTGTTCAAAACCTTGTTAGACACAGTCCTGGGCAACCTGCTCTAGCTGACCCTTCTTTGAACATGGTGATGGCTGGACTACATGATCTGCAGAGGTCCCTTCCAACATCAACCATCCTGTCATTCTGCAAAAGCACAGTAGGATTGATTAACATTAAGTGTAATATCTCAGTTGCCATGGGGTAATAGGCCATAAAGTTATCATATACCAGTGCTATTTGGACATTTGATTTTTGCCACAATTCAGATAATTACAAAGTGCCTGAAGTGGTGGTGTTAGAGCAAGTCTCACAGATAAGAGGATGGTTTGTGCAATACTACTTAGAACACTTTCATTGTTTTAATTCTTTGATACTTAAGATATTAACAGTGTTATTGATCCACATACTATTTTGAATTGGGGCTCATATCTTTCCACTGTCACAAGATAAATGGGCATTTGTGATTTATAGCTTTTATTAATCATGTGGAAATAGATCTATTTCTTTAAGGTGTGTATGTCTGATTCAGAACATATTACTGTGGTGAGGCATAGACAATAGTCTGGACAAAACTGTTAACTTTGTTTCTAGTAAAGCAGAATTGCACTTTTTACTGAGTTTGCTTCTTATCTATAAGATTAGAACACAAAAGTTGGCATCATAGGATATGCAAGTGCATGATTGCTACTGTTAACAGACATCTGCCTTAGCTGTGGCACAGGAGTTTTTACTGGAATGATGATGGGTATGTAAACTCCTAGAATCATACCTCAGGACTAGGTTTTGATCATACTCTTGAATTTANCCCCTTTATTTGTAATACAGATATAGCTACAATAATGAAGCAAGGATTGGCCTTTCTGGACTAATTCACAGAGGCTGTTGCAAAATCATTCAAATCCCTGATGACAGGCTTGATGTTTATGATTAATCATGACCAAAGAAAATATATGCTTAAGTACAAGGTCACTTTGAAATCAGATCTATACATACTGCTAGTCTATGACAATGCTCCTGGCCCTATGACCCTCACCTCCCCTCTCTTTGTCCCCAACTGCTTGCATCATTTTACAAATTAGATCCTGACTCCTTGACTGATTTGTTCCCTGTCCTTGGACAATGTCACTGTTTGGTGCTACTGAGTACTGTTATTCTGCAAATGAATAGAAATGAGAATATCAGATGTATATGGCCTATGACATGCAGCTGAAGAGTTTAGGTTCTCTCTGGGAGATGGTTCATAAGCTTTCTCCTTCTTTATGCATTTTCTTTGGCCTAGTCTATAAATCTTTATTCATGACGGAAGTGGCCTTACCTGTGCAAGAATGAGGTTGTAGCATACAAAATTATGAGTCAAGTGATTTAAGGGGATCTGTTGCTAATCAACAGTTTTATGTTATTTAAATGTGAAATGCAATTAAACTAAAGAGGTACCTTTGAATCTTCAGTTCTCATTTTTTCTGATGGTGGGTGGTGAGACCTAATAGGATTTCTCCTTCTCATCCATCAAATTGACCTCTTTGCTAATTAATGAGAGTGTGAGAATCTACAGAACTTGTGGCTAATGAGAATGTTTCATTTACTAGTGTATGTGATAGCGTTCACAGCATTATAGCATCATTCCAGATGAACTTAGGTGAATGTTTGGCAGAAAAATTCCTCCTAAATGAACAGACCAGAACAGTACCATTAAATCACATCCCCACTTGAACACTCATCTGCAGCCTCATGCCTGATTGCATTTTAAAAACTTCATGTTGCTGCATTCTTGCACTTGATTGAGGACAGTACAAAGCCCAGATTCATCCTATGTACTTCAGGTATGTAACCAAGGCAACTAAGTCAGAAGAGTGTTGTTTTATGCTTTGTCTGTGGACAACAGACAGAGGCAGGCACTTCTAGAAGTCAGTCCAGACCTTAGCTGTACTAAATCACCCTCTGGCATGGCCTGTTCTCTTTATATAACAGAAGTCAAGATTACGGTGATGATGAAGGGCTTGCTTCAACCTTACATGGACACCACAAGATCTGTGTAGCTAATAGGCCAGCAGAGCTCATCCTCAGCTCCTTTTAACATCCCAGCTGCTGTGTAGTTACAGATGTTGGGAACAGCTGTCCATTGTCCACCCGCTAACCATGTTGACTTGCAAGGAGCATGCCACGCTGTCCTAATGGAGATAGTGCATCCTAATCTGACAGCGACTAGCCGTGGATGAGCAACTCCCATAGCCGTTTATACCTTCTCATGATATTTCCCCATTCCTGGTGCAAAATTGCTTCATCTCATAGAGTTCATCAATTTATATAACAAGAAAAAACAAAAGATGTAGTTCAAATTCTCACTCACAGCACTTTCTCAAGACCTTTGGTGTTTTTAGCTCTCCGTTCTTTCTCCTTGTTGGTTTGCCATCTCCATATCTTCTACAGCTAGCTCCATTCCACATTAGCTACATTCACCATCTACATCAAATCTGTACACTAGACAAGCAGAATACTGGCTATCACAGGGCTTTCCACTTGGCAAGTTTTATTCACTGATTTCTGTTCAGGAAGGCATTTTTTTTTATTAAAAATACCAAACAGAGTCGAATATACAAGTTATATTGCTTGGGAGTTGTTTTGTTTTTTTTTTTTTTAATTATTCCCTGAGAACAATCTGCACTCCAAAGTGCAGATGGCCTAAATAGGTGTCCAGAAATGCCTTCATCTCTTCTCCTTTCAATTCTGCTTTTTTTTTTCTTGTTTAAAATGAGTATAGGCTTTGAGTTAAAATTTTCAAAAAAAATCATCCTGATGGGAGAAAATATTAGTGCTCTACTAGGTAAGAGCAGAAAGAGTTATATATTTTGCTGCTATTTACTACAAAAGTCATCAGAGGTGAACCTTGTCATACATAGAGGAACAAATTGGGTCATTTAGGGTATGTCTACATTTCTGGGTGCAGCTAAGCGCAAGAACCTTTGTTCATGCTCTGAGCTGCAATTCAAGAAGACCTTGCACTGTGGTCTTCTGGCTGAATCAGTAAGTCTTGCCTCTCCAAAGGACTTATTAGAACATGGTTCTATGGTTTCCAAAGTGGGGCTGACATAAGTAGAGTGACACGTGGTCATCAGCACCTGACAGAGTAATGTCCTTAAGTACCACTAGTTATTGCCATATGCTGAGTTTTTGATACTACATAAAGTAGTCCTATGTGTTCATATGCTAGCACAAATTATCAAAGAGCTGCAGAAGAATGAAGGAAGGAAGGGAGAAAGGAAGAAAGAAAGAAAGAAAAGACATTTAGAGGAATATTAGTACAGATTACTTAAAAGTTATGTAAGTGGGGGGACATACATGCCCTGTATTTCAATCATATAAAACATTGATATTTTTGTGAGTTAGAAATAATTCCATGTAAAACTATCCCATAAACTACTGGAAAGTTTTTGGCCCTTATCTCTGAAACAGCTGCTGCTAGAGACTATTGGAGATGAGCTACTGTTTAAATAAACTGTTAGTCTGGTCTTTTATGGAAGTGTTTAAGAACAACTGCTTAAGAACAGCTATTTTATTTAGTTTTCAACTGTTGTGACAAAAATGACAAATAAACTAAAACAAGACTGTAGTTCCCAGACAACCTTTTAACATTGCTAGCTTTCCCTTGACAGTCAAACCTGAGTGGGAAAAACCCCCATCAGCTAGCAGGTGCTCACAGAAGGATGTGGGTACACAAAGCAGTGTGTGGTGCTTATGCTTATACTCCTTTCAGTTAATTGGAGGGAATGCAAAGTGTTGAAGTTTTATAACAAGATGCATCATCTTGGCATTTTTTCCCCTCTTTCAATCATTCCTGAGTAGGGGAAAAAAGTTGGAAAGAAAAAAAAATAAAAGGAAGTAAAACATGCTAAATGATGAGATTTAGTAAGATGGGGCACACAGGTCGTTATGATGCTGCTGTCACATAATTTCCAAAGTACAGCATAAATAATATTTTTTTATCGGCATTAGACACAAATAATTTCTTTCTTGTGCACACTTAAGTGGCAGTTGGTGTTTTAATTTTGGCTGTGTGCAGTTAGCAGTGTGGCCAGCGTATTTGTCAGGAAAAAAAAAAAAGTTTAGCTTGCACGTTCCTATAATTACAGAATGTGGACTTACTTGAAGAAAGAGAAGTGAATGCTTCAAGGAAAAAGGAGAAAAATTTAATATAATGGAGAGCAGCAAATGCTTCTACCAAAAAGTACTGCCACAGTAGAGATAGTAATCAGATCTTTCTTGTCTCATACCTCTTTCTGTGTGGCTCAGCACTTAAGTCTGCCCCACAACCTTTTCTACTCTCATTACCTTTAAAGGAGTGCAAGAAGTAGATTAAAAAAGTAGCACACACTGCCATGGATCTTGACCCACTAAATGTTGAAAAGTTAGGGTGTACTTCAGGAGTCGCCCTACAAAGATCAGAGTGCTCAACTTTCTTGACTCCTGACTTCCCCTGCTCTTAGCAATTAGGTACTTAAATGCATAGTTAGAATCAAACTGACTTCAGGTTGTACCATGTAAAATCCATGTACACTCCTTCTACACTAAAATAATAATCCCAGATGTGAAGCTCAGATTTATTACAGTTATTTGTAAATGATTTAGCATAAGTACCTAAGTTAGAACAGTTTTCTTCATTGCATATCAACACATACCACCAAAGAATGACTGAGGTCTTAGATAACTGAAGGTCTCCAATAACTGCGCCAGGCAACCTGCACACTTAAACTAACTTAAGTGTCTGATCTGAAGGTCTAAAAATGAATGCTTTGAATGTCCTCCATTGTCACTGGAAACATATTTTTCATTGAAATTTACATCCAAAATAGGAATACAGAAAATCCAGGCTGATCCTAGGTATCCACATGTTTAATTTTTCAGTGCTTTCTTTATTGTGCTGACAATATATTACTAAGGCATATAACTAAATATTATAAACTAAAATTTAGTAAAAATATTGAAAACTCTAAAAAGATAGGTAAAAACTGATTGCAATATTTCATTAAAAATTCTATATTGCTTACTAATAAAATGAATAATTTAGTTTTTGAATATTCTAAATAAATAATAAAATTCTCCCTCTTATGTTCAACTAAGTTACTAAACTGGAAGGTGCTGTTGGGGAGTTGTTAATCGAATAGCTTATAAAAGCTTACACTGAAAGAAAATTAAAATCACGCATAATTATTCCCAAATAT
>VYZV01026525.1:0-29954 GCA_013401275.1 Pandion haliaetus | reverse complement strand
TTAAAAAAAATACAGGAAATTAGAAAGGATCTAAATTAAATTTTTCAAACACTTCAGCTGAAATTTTGGGTGTGGATTCAGTTTGTTAAAAGTTTTTAGATTTTGATTTACTATGAAATGGGAAGAGAAAAATTGTAACATTTCTAAAGCACTGAGATGCGACAGCCAATGTCAAACTGTAAAGCTAGGTTGACGTGATAGTAAGCAATCGAATTGCTGTGTTTCAGCAAGTAAACTTTTGTTGGAAGAGCTGTAGCTTCTGGCTGTGCATGTACTGTCACTCCTTTTACTTGAAGTAATGCCAACAAGCATATTGTGCATTGCCTTTGCCACAAAAAATGGGAGTTTGATTGTCCAAAAAGTACTTTTGGAAGTATAGAGACACATCTTGAGGAGCATTGAAAGAGAGCACCAGGTTTTTATTTCTCCAGAAAAAGTAGTTTTTCGAGCTACACGTTGATACAGTGACACGATTAGTGAATCTCTGAAGATTTTTCACAGAATCAGAGAACAGCTGAGGTTGGAAGGCACCTCTGGAAATCATCTAGTCCAATCATCCAGCTCAGGCAGGGTCACCTAGAGTGGGCTGCTCAGGACCATTTCCAGTAGAGTTTGGAATGGCTTCAAAGGAGACTCCACAATCTGTGCCAGCACTCAGTCACCCTCACAGTAAAAGTGTGTTTTCTTGTGTTCAGATGGAATTTAATGTGTTTCAGTTTGTACTCATCGGCTCTTGTCCTGAACCAATGACCTTTTAGTGGCCTTTTAACAGTACAGTGATAACAGATTGATGAAATGCATATATCTCCCCAGGAAGAATAAACTTTCTATAGTTTCTGTCAATGGCTAAGTTTACCATCTATTTCTGGTAGGTTGAAACTGTACAGTCACCAATAGTACCTGGGGGAAAATATTTTGGAAAGTGTTTGTCAACAGACAAGAGAAAAGTTTCATATCACCTAATAATTATCTTAAACTTTCAGCCTATATGGGAAGGAATTGTAAATTCAGACACACAAAAAAATTGTATTCCTGCTATGATCTGGGAGTAGTAATTAAGTTATTTAGAAAACAAAATTGGAAGTAGTCACTAAAAGCGACACATGAAGCTTTGCAAAAGTTGTCACCTCTTACAGGGCTTGAGGTTTTTTTTCTCTTTTATTCAGAACGTGTGTTCTCAGTGAATTGTATAAAAACAGTAAGAAAAACAGAACAAAAAAAGAGAAAATACATGGTATATTTATAGTGTGCACTGTATGACATGTCTATTTATATATCTTTGTCTTTATATCTCTATATATTTATAAATCTATAATACCTTTTTGTGAAACTTGGAAATTTTTTTTTTTTTGGCACTTTCTTTATCCTGGGATGCATACAAACACACACATTCCTATTCAATGAATATACAAGGAATAATCTCCCAGAGGAAGACATATTTCTTTCCTCTTAATATTAGCAAACATTGAACTCCTCATGACCAGCTGAGCTTATCTGGAGGGTACAGCTGTATACTCTGGGATCAGTGATTACTTATATGAATGAAACCCTAAAAACTGCAATGAATCATGACTGTGGCAGCCTTACAGCTCAGTCCACACACGTTGCCTTAAATATCTCACCCATGAACTCTGTTTTTGCCTGTCTTGAACAAGTTCCTCATGGAAACATCATCCAGTTCAAGTTTTCTAGTCTGGTTTCCAAAGCTATGCCATCTAAATCCCCTTTTAATAACAACAGTGTGTAGCAGCCATCTTGGGTGGACTTAGAGGGAAACATAGTGAGAGATTTAAGACGTTATTAATATTATTACTATTACCCAAATTCAGCATGAGAACAAAGTAATCAGAAGCATTCAAAGGGCTTATGAGGGGTGGGAAGTAAAAGAAGGGTGACTTCTCAAGAGAAATAAAATACGTAAGATGAGGAGAGGGACTATAATGGATTAAATCTGTAGTTAGTAGTGTGTTGCCATTCCCTATTTTAGCTCCCCTAATGCAAGGTCTAGTTGTCTCACAATCTTAATTCTGTATCTTCAAGATTCCCCTATGAAGAAAATAAATATTCTTCCCTTTCTTTTATTGTGGACAGCTAAAGCACAAAACCTGTATATATACTGTTGACATGAACAACACCTAACGTGGGCTTGAAGGCAAATGTGCTGGTTGCTGGGGTTCTCTGCAGGGAAATTCCATGGAGAGTAGGCTGCTGGCCATTATGGAGGGAAAAAAAAACAGGTGTGTTTTCTACTTTAAAGCACACCCTCTTTACCTAGATTCCTGGGTTCCTTTACAAGAAATGCAGAATGCTATGTACTCATGAAAAACAATTTAAAAAGCTAAAACTACAAAGGAAAGCCTAGACTTCATGATTTAGGACTTCTAAACTAGGAGGGCAGTGCCTACAGCACTAATGTGGATTGATTCCACATGGAGAAAAGGAGGCTGAGAGGAGACCTTATCACTCTCTACAACTACCTGAAAGGAGGTTGTAGTGACGTGGGTGCTGGTCTCTTCTATCAAGTAACTAGTGATAGGATGAGAGGAAATGGACTCAAGTTCTCCAGGGGAAGTTTAGTTTGGATATGAGGAAAAAATTTCTTTACTGAAAGGGTTGTTAGGCATTGGAACAGGCTGTCCAGGGAAGTGGTGGAGTCATCATCATCCCTGGAGGTATTCAAAAAGCATGTAGACGAGGCACTTCAGGACATGGTTTAGTGGGCATGGTTGATGGCTGGACTCGATGATCATAAAGGTCTTTTCCAACCTAAATGATTCTATGATTCAAAGGTCTTCCAAATCAATGAAAACCACTTTCCTTACACCAGAAGGAATTCCCTAGTTGAAACAACACAAACTTTTTGATGCTTCTGCAGTCACTGTTATGTAAATATTTATTACATATATATTACAGTGGTTGTCTGTTTTGTTTTATTACTTGTTTTCTTTTGTTTCACCTCCAAAAGAAAAAAAAAAACCCAAAACCAACACCAAAACCCCACAATATTGCATGGATTTTGTCTGC
The DNA here is from genome assembly GCA_013401275.1 of Pandion haliaetus. NCBI lineage: Eukaryota > Metazoa > Chordata > Aves > Accipitriformes > Pandionidae > Pandion > Pandion haliaetus. The sequence continues at coordinate 26,930 of VYZV01026525.1, read as the reverse complement.
AGAAATAACAAAATAAGACTAATCTAAATTGTGTGGATTAGTGGGACTTCACCACTATTGCCCATGACATTTGAAGATTTCTTTGGGGAATTACAAGTTTATTTTTATTTTTACTGGCTGCAGTAGTCTTTTGACCATCTTTTATGCAAGTATAGGATAGGAGGTAAGTCCTTGCCTATTAAAATTAATTTATCTATGGTTCCAATAAACCAGTAAATGAACATGTTCAGACATCACCAAATGATTTTACAGTAATAGCAAATGAGACATCATTTCCTCTTATACATAATTAGACAGTCCTAACAGTAGGATGTTTGAACACACCAGTAAATTGGGAAACAGGGAACTTTTACCATAGGAACAGTATCAGTATGAAGTGGGATTTATATTACTGTTCATTACATGAGCAGGAATCCCAGCTACCCAGCTGAGGAGAAGATTGAAAATAAAATGAAATGTAATAGAAATTTTTTTTCCTGGAAAGCTTTGAAGACAAGAAAGTGAAAACTAAATATGTATCTCTGTCTCTTTCTTTATATCCTTGTTGGTATGTTTACAGGTGTAGATAGAAAGAGACAGAAAGAAAAAGAATGAGATAGTGTGGATAATACCACACTTTCATTAGTATACTTTGAGGAGGCCAAAGCTGGGTTTTGGTAGAAGCAGATACTTATGCTCCCTCTTCCCATAAGTAGTCTTTGGCAACAGTTGCCGTATCTTGGAAACACAGCTTGTACTTATTCATGGCTGGAATCAGACCAAAATTAACCAAAACTACAGCTATGGTGACAGACTGAAATAATAGGTCTTTACAGAGGAGCTATTGTATTGTATTGTATTGTAACTAAGTGAGAGGAAGCCCTTGCAGACTGTCTGTAACCTGAGGGTTTGCAGTCAGAGTCCAGCCTTTCCCAGTTTATTGGTATATCCAATTTGTAAGCACCTTTTGTTATTCAGGATGCTCTGGCATATGGAGGCACCTCAGTTCATTCTTGGCTTATCAAGGGCGCAAATCATATTTCTCTAAGCATGTATGTGTATATATATTCCTATTAATTACATATGTGAGTGTGTTTGTACTCTGGGAAGTAATTTTGACCTTTTTTTTATTTTTATTTTTTCCTTAAGTTCACAATCCAGCCCAATTTGTACAAAAATTGACTGGAATTACTATATATGTGTGTGTGTGCACGCACATGTATATATACATACACTTTTTAGGTGTTTAATGGTGCTAGTAGGTATAGTCGGATTGATTAGATCAATGAGAATTAGTTTGCAGTAGAAAGCATGTTTCCTATTTACCTTCTTAAGTACTTTGTAATTTGTCCTGCAGACCCTTGCAGTAATTCATTCAGTCGTGTGTTCTTTGTTCCTTCTCGCACCATAGCAGCAATGTGAAAATTTCTACCGTGATGCAGTATTTGCTCTGAAGAGGCAAGCAGAGTTTTGCTACCATAGACAGATTTGGTTAGTGGCAATTTTTTCACATTAGTCCATTGTTAAGTATGGCCTTGCCATTGCCATTCTTCTGCAGGCTACGATGGCTGCTCTGGTGTTTCTTCTCAGCTGCTTCTAGTTTAAGAGCACTGAGCAAAGAACAGATAGTCATGCTGTTAGTACTGAAGTATGACCTTGTATTTGCTAAAACCTTGCTTAAAGCTTCTTGTGATTCAGGGCTTAAAGTCTTGGCATGTCCACAAACCAACAGAGAAAATGCTTATTTTGCATTGAAGAAGTTGCTTCAACACAGTTTTGTTGAGGAATTTTTCTTAACCTTCTCACTCTTCTTTGCTCATTTCTCTTGCAAATCCAAGCTGTCTTGGTGTCATGCATTCTTTTGTAGATGTAGACCTCAAGGAAAGAAAAATGACAACTACCATATTTTTAATCACATAAAATCTGCAAGTTATCTATGCAAAAAAACAAGGGGAAAAAGGCCCAACACCTTAGCAAACCGAGGATTCAGAAGTGTGGTAGACCATGCAGCTACAGGTAATACAAATGAAAGTATCTTGCAGAGCTCACTTTGTCCCACAGTCTTTCACAGAATCACAGAATGGTTGAGGTTGGAAAACACCTGGAGGTCACCCGGTATCAACCAGTCTAGCCCCCCCTTCCTCTAGTTGGGCCACCAAGAGCCAGGTGCCCAGGACCGTGTCTAAACAGGTTTTGAATCTTCAAGGAAGAAGATTCTGCAACCTCTCTGAACAACCTGTACCACTGCTCAGTCACCCTCACAGGAAAGAATGTTTCCTGATGTTCAGACAGAGCCTCCTATGTTTCAGTTTGTGCCCATTGACTCTGGTCCAGTCACTGAACACCACTGAAAATAGCCTGGCTCCATCTTCTTTCATCCCTTCAGGTATTTGTACACATGGAGAAGATCCCCCTAAGACTTCTCATCTCCAGGGTAAACAGTCCCAGCTCTCTCAGCCTTTCCTCATAGGAGAGATGCTCCAGTTCCTTCACCATCTTCATGGCCCTTTGCATTGAACTGTCTCCAACATGTCCATGTCTCTTTCGTATGGATGAGTGCAGAACTGGACACAGCACTTCAGGTCTGGCCTCACCAGTGCTGAGCAGAGGGGAAGGATCACCTCCCTCCTGGCAATGTGTGAGAACTGAAGGAGTTAATGTCTCAAACCTTGTGGTGGGGCAAGTTCTGCTTAGGGACGAACTCTGCATAACAAGGAACTCTTCCTAGCAAGGAACCCCAGGTGAAAAGAAGCCCACTAGCGCCCATCAGCAACAGGAGGGGGAGGTCGTGCTGGAGGGTGCACAGCTCCCACTTCTAATAATGCTGTTCTGATGTGCTGAGCAGGACATGCAGGGAAGGGGAAGTTACTCCCCAAACGACCCCCAAGTCCAAGGGCTCACAAAGCACTCATGACACCTAATTAGCCTAATGCTTGGCCAAAGGACTGGCAGGGATGATAAAAGGACACAAACTGAAGCTCCATGTGCCCAAGCCCACCAAAACTGGACCCCTTGGCTGACTGGACTAATGCTGGACCCCGGACTGAAGAAATCTCTCTCTCTTCCTTTTTATCTCTCTGTCTTGTTCTCTCTTTCCTTTTCCATAATCCCTACACCTTACCTCTTTAGACACAAACCCACCGACCAAGTCTGGGACTAGGAGTGGATCCAGCCACCCCTGGGCTCCTCTCTGAGAAGGAGTCTGGAAAGCAGTGGGGTCTGCTCTGAACCTCCTGACCCAACAAGAGGGATCTCCTTATTGTCTTCCCTGAACTGATCCCCAGATAGGCAAGGCCTGTAGTACATGTTTGGTGATGCATGGTTAGCCCATGTTGCACAGTTTACTGACATAGTTTCATGCCAATTCTTGTTGTGAGCATACCAATTTTTGTGGTGAGCATGCCAATTCTTGTTGTGAGTGAATAAAAGTTGAGTTTTGTGAGTTAAAGGATCCCTGGTATTGTTTCACCTTAATCCTGACCTGGGAATCAGCAAACATGAGTCATCATCCTGAGAAACTGGGACATGACAATGTTATGCCTATTGTGGCCCAGGATACCATAACCTGTTCTTTATCCTCCAATAGTTCTAACATCTGCTTCCCTTATGTTTTCCTTCTTTTCCTTAACATCTGGGATCTCCCACAAAACCCCAGAAAACTGTTCCATTAGCAGTTACTTCAGTAGGCAGAAAAGCTTGGGTTAATCAAAAAATAGTTTTTACAGTGAGTTGGGGAAATAAATCTATGGAAGTACTGTCATCCTTTCCTAAGTTTTGCTGTGAATAGTGCTGCTGTGAGTGGAGAAGTAAGGAAAATACATTTTTTTTAGTTATTTTTCGAGGTTTTTACAGAGTCTTGTACAAGCAAGAAAGTCATTGGGGTCATGAAAGTGAAAGCAACTGGTTATACAGAGACATATAAATAATTCCAATGGCAGGTTACAAAAGATCCTAATGCCTGTCTAAAGTAGACTTATGTAAGGTATTGACAACTGCAGAATTTCTTATTAGTAGGAAGGTGTTCACAAGACCTTGCTTAGGGCAGTACACATACCTAATGCATGGCTGTCACTCACAAAAGGGTCACAACTTCTCCATATAGTATTATTTCAAGACTTGGAGGAAGTCACACCTGAGGATTCACACCTCAAAGATCAGCTGGAAATCTGCCTTTTCCTTAGGCTAAATCTTTTTGCAGGATTTCAGAGGAATGAATTTTTTTAATAGGAATTTTTTTCCTGTACAGAAAAGATTGTCAGACTAAGTAGGATTTATGATTGTTATGGTTTAACCCCAGCCAGCAACTAAGCACCATGCAGCCACTCTCTTACTACCCGCGCCCAGTGGGATGGGGGAGAAAACATCAGTGTGTTATCAACATCCTTCTGATACTGAACCCAAAATATAGCACTATACCAGCTACTAGAAAGAAGAGTAACTCTATCCCAGTTGAAACCAGGACAATGATTTACAGAATCAAGGAATTACAGAGTAATTTGGATTGGAAAGGACCTCCAGAGTTTGTCTAGACTCACCCCTGATTCAAACCATGTTCAACTAGACTTGGTTGATCAAGGCCTTTTCTGGTTGAGTTTTGTTTGCATCTGAGGATGGAGCTCCTACAACCAGCCTCTCCAGGCAGCTTGTTCCAGTGTTTGATCACCCTTACAGTGATTTTTTTTCCCCACTTATATCTATTCATTGAGTTTCAAATGATCAAAATGTATAGATTGGTGTGTGTGTTTGTGTGGTTCATGTGTGTTTGTACACAAGGGAGTAGTAAATTATAAAGAATATTTAATCTTCTTTTGTTTACTCTCAAACAACAGCTTAATTATAACCACCACAGCAAAACTCTAAAGTTTCATACTTACCTTGCATAAGGTAATTGCTTTTATAAAATGCCAGCTGAAGTTCCATAAAAAGCTGTTTCTACATTAAGACTGGGGGTCAATATTCAGGTGGTGCATTTGACCTTCATTGTGGGAAACCATGTGTGTGTAATTTAAGAGTTTCCTTCACAAACTTGTAAGTTATTTTCTTCTGAATCTGAGTTCATTTAGAACTGGTGGGAATGAGGTGAAACTTCACACAGATTGAAATCAGTGTGAGTATTCATGTTGTCTTCTTTGGTGGTGTCCTTTTTAAATACCTGACATACAGACTGACTGCAGCTAAAGATTAAAAAGTTATATGGTGATATTAAAAACATTTTCAAATATTCTCTTCAGACAAGTAAATAACTACTGAAAGCTGAAGGCAGCTTCTAAGGTACTCTTCAATCCCCTAGGGTAGAAAAAAATATACACATACATGAATGTAAGTTATTGTAACATGATAGAGGAAGTGTCTTGTAATGTCACTGTGGCATTTGAAATGCTCTGTGATAAGCAAGCAGTGAAACTAAGACTTGCTGCATGTATTGCAGATATATTTTTCAGGTTAAACTATTTGACTATTTTATTATTATAAAGTGAGTCAGTATAACTCTTGGTATGTCCTGTGTTTGTTGTGTTTTACTTCAGAAGTCACTTGCAACCTAAAGCAGTCTATGACTTTATGATACCCAGACCTACCCACATCAACTTATGTAAACCAATATTCTTTAAAACAGGTTTTCAGAAGTCCTAAGAAGACTTTTGCAACATGATTAAATTACCTTGTGTGTATAGTGTCTCTAAAGAGCTTGCTTACCACCTCCACTGAGTCTCTACCTCAGTTAGAAATGCCTGCCAGTCCCTTTTGAGATTCATGAGAGTTTATTAAAGCTTGCTACGAGTAACTTCTAGTGAAAATGTCAGTGGTTAGTATATAACTATGTTAGGATAAGTTATAGCAAGCTTGAAGCAATTTATGGCTTCTGTGTGAGGGGGTGATATAGAATCTTATTATGTAAATGTGTTAAACCATATTTCACTTGAAAGTTTTTTCCTCCTCCCATGACCAGCAGACTGAGCTAGAGAAAGCAGTACGCCCCTTCCTGACACACGTGAACGTGATGATCATATTGAGCATTCAGTTATTTCAATGTGCTCTTTTAATTTCCGCACAGAAGTGAAATATTAAATCCAAGAAGTTCAACGTGTGGAGAAAGAAAACATTTGAATGTGCAAGGCACAAAATGAAGACCTTTAGCATATCTTATTTTCTTGGTTCTTTTTTACTTAATTTTGTTTTTTTGCCTGCACTTGATTATTTAAGAGTTTTATGCTTGCCATAACTCATCTGTAATATTTAATTGATTCCTCCAGTTGTCTCTTACTGCTGTGGGCATTCTAATCAATTAAGTATCTTCATTGAACTGTGGCCTCCTATTTTCCCTCCTCCACCTTTCTTCCATTAAGTCTCTTGAGCGTGACTGCATGCCTACTTGTGTTTACGTATGGATGTGCTTGTTTGTACTTTGAACTTAAATCAGGTTCTTTAATTTTCTTTATCTTAACGTCGCTTATCTCCCCCTGAATTTTCTCAAGATCCTGTGTTCTGTGGGGCTCACTTTAATTTCCAGCTAACCAAAAAGCTGCTTGCACAGCATCCAACAGCATAAACAGTATTTCTGCAGTGTTTATCAGGCAATCTTGTGATATTATTGCATCAATATATCTATAATGATTCAGTGTCATAACCAATGTTATCATCAGGCAGCAAGCACCTAAATAATCCTCTAAGATCCCATAAAGCCTTTCAGTTTATTTAATTCTTTCTACATCTCTAACATTCAACTGGATAGCTAAACTTCACAGGTTTTCTTCCTTCCTTGCAGACCTCTGTTTCTTTTTCTCATCCCATATATTTGAGAAACTGTCTTTTGATTTAATCTCTGTGTATGCCAGAGCTGTAAAATTCTAATTGTTAATGCCTTTACTGCTGGATTATTGTTGTCCTTGACATCTGGTGTGCTGAATATATATAGTCGAGGAGTCAAATTCCCAGACATGCCTAACCTCTGGCCCCACCTTTGAAAAATGTTGCACTTCAATAATTATGAACCAGAATATGTTGCTTTAATATAGTGGTCTTTTTATAACCAAGGAAGAAAAACAGTCTTTGAGGATTAAGTAATTTGATGTTCTGCTGTGAGGTAACACAGTTGTTTGTCTACCATAAAAATCCCTCTGGCAATAATCTTAGCATTTGTGCTTGCACAAAGGAAATAGATGTTGTATTATTGTTCTGCAGTCTTTTTGTAATAGACGTACCATGTAACCATGTATTAAGGGGCAGTTTGCATATGTCTTCTTTGGCCCTAAACGTTGCATACTTCTTTTTCAAAGGCAGCACGCAGTGCTGGCCAGCACACACCAGAAAGCATGTTGTACTCCCCTACAAAATGGCTCATATTCTTTCCTTCCTTCTTTAACAACTGGAGTCACAGGAGAGGCTCAGCTTCTGGAAACACAGGGGCTTCCTAAAGCTCCTGATGGGGCAACATTTTCCTCTGTCGTGTATTGTTCTACATTTTAATCTTGCACACCCAGATTCAGGAATTTTCTAGGCTGAAAGTATCTAAGGGGGTTTAACTAGTTAACTTGGACTGGAATTTGCACTGGAACAAAGTCTAGGCATTCCTCACCACCACCACCATTATATCCATTTTCTCTTCTTTAGCATCCCCAGGGAAACCTTAAAATGTACTGTAATACCAACCTGCTAGCTCAGGCTTTTTTCCTCTTGGAGGGATGGCATTAAAATCTTTTCCCCAGGGATTTCTGCAACTCTTAGCAATAAGAAAATTTATCTGATACTCTCTTTTTTCTGCCTTTGCTTTATAATTGCTAAGCTCGTAAGCAATGATTCTTTTCTTCTTTTCCTCTGAGTTATTTTTTTCCTCTGTTCTATCTTTTGATAAAGTTACAGAGAACTCATGGGAGACAAGAAAAGACCTAAAAGACTTAAATTATTTGACTGGAAAATGTGCTGCTTTTTTATTACTTCAGCATTTCAAGGAAAACGTATTCATTTTACTTTTATGGTAGATAGGACGACACTTACTGGATTAGGATACTTTTCAGTTAAGTACACTTGTGTCATTAATTGAATGAAAATCAAATTTATTTTGCAAGAGTAGATAAAATGCTCGTTGAAAATTTGGGACTTTATACAATAGTTGTTTTCCTTCAAATTTAACTGATTGCAGAATCCAAGCTCTCCACACACACGTGGCAACTGAGAACAGCCTTCAGCTATGCATGGCTTCAGTGGACAGTTACAATGATTTTAAACACTGTGCCTACGGACAGCTTCAGAACTTCTCTGTTTCTGTTTTGTAGAGACTGGGGATGATGAAAGTCACTTCATGACAGCTATATGTGTCCTGATATTCTTCCTGTATGAAGTCACCACCTCAGTGTTTGGTGCAACCTAGTCATTAGAGTGTTTTGGTGCCAGCGCAGCCCTGATACAGCCCAATATCTAACCTCATGTTTCTTTAATTTGTTAGTGTTTGCTTTGTCCTTCAAATGGCTTCAGAAGCATTAGAACAAAGCAGTCACTCACATACAAAGCTCACACATATACCCATACAGGTAGAATTTAGGTGTAGTGTCCTGCTGATTCTAAACAAGGATCAAAACCCAAAAGCAAACCCCCAAAAACTCACCTAGAGCACTTGAACATTTTAACACTTTCTGCCTAGAAACAAGGCAGAGAAAAATGCATGCCCTCTTTAGATAGGTTTCATGTATTTTAAAAGGAAAGAACAATTCCCTGCTTATGTTAAGTTAGGCAGCCACTGGTAAGTAGCCATCCAGAATCATTTTGTAGGCAACCAACAAAGATCGCCATTTCCAGGAGTGCTGCATACCCAGTCTAAACGATGTCATGACTAATTGTCCTGTGGAGGCACCTGTCTCTTCCATTAACATTAGAAGAGATCTTGAAAACTTGGGCTTGATGCCCAACTTCTAGGCAGACAAATTTAGATGAGATAAATCCTACTGTTAGTCATTATTTCAAGTTAAAGCCAACTCCAGGTATGCCATATCTTATCCCAGACTGTCATTTAAATGGCCCCCATGCACTGATCATGCTATGCTGTTGATAAAAAATTAATCAATTCTCTAGCCATAGCAGTTCTTTTAAGGCAGCTGAGTCACCCCAGAGTATTTTACTCTACAATGGCAAATTAAGCTCCCCTGTTCCTCATTGTGTCTGGGAAAATAGCAAACTCAGTAAATCTTGGACCTAAATTAGAAAATAGGATGCTATGAAAAGTCTGCTTAAAGCAAACATAGCAACTATGGCAAATTCAAAAATGATAGATAAATGTATCAGACCTAATGTGTACATCCAACAGGGCTGTTAGTCTTACTGCATATGTGATGTGCCATTGGTCTGTGCAGTCATTCCAGGAAAAAATCTTCAGAGTGACAGAATGGTATATACAAAACCACAGAGGTGAGAGATTTGTAATTTTACCAGTTATTAACAATCCTCCAGTTACAGAAGAAAAAGCATCGGTGGGTTTTTTGTTAAATTTAGGGTTCCCTCCAATAAGGAATACAGTTGTGCATACTCTACCTTAGCTTGACAGAAACCTCAGACCTGCTTTTGTAAAACTGCTGTTGTGAGCTCTGAAAACAGGAAAGTAATAGAATATGTTTTCAGTGTTCATGATTAAATGATGAAAAGCAAACAAATTGCTTCAATTATAAAAAGAAAATAAAAGTATAATTAAACTCAAATATCTTTTTTAGAATTTTTTTGATAGTATGAGTAAGTCTTGTTTTTAAATACTGGCCTTTTATACAGAAATTAATATATAAGCGTTAAGTGGAAAAGGTGATAGGGAGGATTAATATCCTTTCACTGAATAATTCCATTTTTTACAAAAAATGGCAAGGTTCAAAGTACATAAACATTTTTATGTCTTCTACATGGAAAAAATCTCTTGCTCTGCTCTTTTTTATGATCTGTTGTGAAAAGAATGATTGTTCCAAAACATGCCGAAATGGCACAATTTCAGTTGAAAATATTTTACCTACATAGAGGTTTTAAAGCAATATGATTAAACTAAATGAAAGTACAAACAATCTTATTTTAACAGAAACTCCTTGAAATTTAGTCTGGCTTCTGAAAACAAAATTGTATTTTCATTTTTTTTGTTCATCAAATAATTTTGGGGAGGGGGAGAGTGAAATACCTTGGTTGCTTTAACCTAAAATAAAAATTGTTGGGTTTGGATATTAAAAAGCCTCCCTAAAACAAAGATTGAAGGGCTGCTCTCAAACAAAACAGGAAATGAAATCTAGATCTTAAACATCCCAAATAGGTACTTGGACTGTTGGCCTCACAGGACAGGAGAGTGAGAGTCTGTGCATCCCTTTGCCTCTCCTCTCCTCTCCTCTCCTCTCCTCTCCCTCTCCCTCTCCCTCTCCCTCTCCCTCTCCTCTCCTCTCCTCTCCCATAATTTCTTTTATTTCAATTGTATTTGTGTCACTTATGTTTGTTGGAGGATTTCTCTCAGCTGGCAACAAGCTTCTGGTCCCTTAGATTACATCTGTGTTTGGCTAAAAATAAGCAATTTCCAAAAAGGTATTTTCTAAAAGGTGGTATGTACGCATAGGAGACTTGATTGCAGTATTTTGATATACAAACTGTTCTGAACTTCTCAGATTGGTATGTAATTTCACTTTGTAGGTATGGAGAGCAAATAGTTGGTGAGATCAAAGCAGTATGCTACAGCTTCTTTTAAGCTGGAAATGTCAGCAACCATTACAATTTACTATTTGATAGATAACTTTTTTATTGTAATATAGGAGCATGCCACAGTTCCCTTTATGATTTTTCAGGCTACAGACAGTTGGCTCTCTCCATTTATATAAATACATTGGTTAGCTTGCAAATCTAGTTAGTTATTTGGAGTTGCTGTGTGAGGAATTGATGCTGCTATAAAAGAAGAGCCTCAGCGGTAAATATGTAAGATTCGAAATAACATTGCTGCAACTTACAGAAATCAACAGACCTAGAGTTTTTGTTTAAGCCCCAGAATACAGCAAATCTGGGCCATTCATACAGAAAGGAAATTCCAAAAAGACTTCTGAACTGTTTAATTAACAGCCTACATAAATACATATACCTGAGACTGAATTGGATAATAAGATGCCACCTTTGTTCTATAAAAATACTTTCCTACTAGGAAAATTATTTTTAAAATAGTCAGTATCTGAACCAAACTATCTGCTGAATACTTGCAGTCCTGATCTTCTGGTGTTGATGGCTAAGAAGGGCAAAATTTACCCACCTTACATCCATCAAAAATATAGTGGGTTTTATTTGTTATTGATTCTTAAGGTGCAGTGAAGTGCTGCCTCTGGAGTGTGCTTGCTGACGTGGCAGATGGTCTTTATTACTCCTAAAGACCTGTCTGGTTAATGGCACTCTAATTCCTTAGTATCTCCATCCCCTACCCTTCCCTTCCAATTAAACATTAGTGACACATTTTTATGGCCTCTAAAACAGCATAAATTAGCATCAACTATGGATACAATAGAGTAATCCACTAATTGCAGTCTGATGACTAACTTGAAGATACATAGAAGACATAATGAAATTTTAAGATTGGAGAGCTCCTGTGAATGTTATTCCAATGTGAAGAACATATTAAGTCTAAACATTTTATCTATTTTAAATCCTTTCATATAGGTAGTTAAAAGAAATACTGGACCACTGGTTTAACATACACTTAGTGTTCAAATTTTACCAGAAGTCTGCATGTTGGTCATACTGTAGAGGCCCATTACAAACAGGCATGTGCAGAAAACTCCTCTTCATATACTACAGAAGCTGAAATACACTTCATGGGTGGGCATCCAAGAAGGGCCTGACCCCAAGTGGATTTAAGTTATTGCAGGAGTCTACTGCCTTCAGGGGGGTTAGGTCATAGCTATAATGATCTTTTTAAGTCACTACACAGAGTCCCATGAAGTTTCACATCCAAGCATTTCTCATCAGAACAGGCTACATTTGAATTAAATTAACTTAATTAACTCAAAATGTAATGAACTATAGCCATTTTATTATATTGATAGCTCTTTAGCTGTATTGAAGTGTTATATTTTCACAAAGTTTAATTATGTCTTCATACTTCCCAGAAAAAAAACACTGAATTTAAGACTGTTATCCCCCTTTCTTCAGATGAGAAAACTGTGAGAAAGTGGACTTTTTTTTAATGTTGGCTAATGTGAATTGCTTCTATTCTTGGCAGCCTTTGAAGTGAACATTTAAAATCAGAGGGCACTTTCAAAAGGCTTAAGCCAAAAAGTACTGGATGCTAAGACAAATCTAGGACTCACTTGCACTATTGTCTCTCTTGTGCCTCATCCATCAGATGATACTTTCAACGCTACTTGAGCACGATGGTATCTCTGTCTCACAGCATTACTGAGATTATAGATCACTGAGAGAAGTGTATACTTGTCCTGTATTTTGCCCTTTTTTATGCTTTTGCCTAAGCTTTCAAGATTGCCCATTACTGAGGACAGGATACTTTTCTAGAAGGAGTTTGGATCTGACTGAGAACATTATGTTCTCAGCTGTGCTGCTCACAGTAAAGTGAACTGATGTGTGGAAGATGACTTTCTTGTTCACTTTTTATGTGTTTGTCTGGTCTTTGGCCACAAATTTCTTGTGACAAATAATATTTCTTCTGGACTATCTAGAAAACACTTATGCAAACAAATAACAATACAAATACATCAATAGGTGAATAATTCTGTCACTGACAGTGTTCAGCTAAATAGTTTTAAGCTCTATCAGATAAATAATAAAAGACAGTTCTTTGCTTTTGCTTTTAAGTGAGTTATCCTCTGATGTTCTAAATTAGAATATGTCCTGTATTCATACATTGCAGGGGTGGTAGCATAACTGTAGCTATGAAACACATACTGTTTTTCTGGACAAGAAAAATAATCTACCTGTTAATATGTGCATTCTTGAGCAGTATCCTTTGGATGAATCTCTAAATGTTTGAGAACACCACCCCCCCCCCACCATTTTTTCCTAACATAAAAAAGGAAATAGTAATTTCAAAGCCTGATATCAGTTTCTATGTATGCTTATGTATCAGTTCTTTATATTCATAAAGGAAAGGTTAGTGTTCATGATTTTCATTGCTTTGTACTGTTCAAGTTTTCTTAGCCTAGTTTCATGTGTCACTTTAAAAATGGATATATTTTTGCTTACAACTGCTGACAGTTTTGCTGTTCTTAAGTTTTTGAATGAAATACTCATAGTCTCATCCTTGTCAGTAACAGCAGCAAGAATTATCAGTTTCTTATGATTTTCTGATTCTCCCTTCAGATATTGCATATTAAAATTCTCCACAGTTAGAATTTGTAGGGTAAAAAAATTGGCCTGTCTGGATGGTATATGAGCTAGCTGTGGATGTCACTTATTATAATAGCATTTCTAACAAATGACAGGTCAAAGTCTTGGGTTTCAAAGTATTTATGCAAAGTGTCAATCATTTACTCTTTGCCAGTTCAAATGCATAGTCATCTAGGCATACCTTTAAGGGTTGCCCCTGACTTTTCATCAAAAATTCCTTCTTTCCCTCTCTTATCTAGTGGGTCTTAATGATTGGAACTCAAAAAGAGGGAAATAACGACATATTTGAAAGGAAGACCTGAACACTGTACTGTTTTTGTTACTATTACTCACCACCTCCTAAATTTATAGTGCAATTTGACTCTCTTCGCCTCTCTACTTTTTAAATAAACAGAATTTCCTTGATTTTTTCAAAAGAGAGTCACCTTAGCCTTTCAAGTTCAAAATGAAGAACATCATTAACGAACTAACAGAAACTGCAGCATAAGGGAGGGTCATGGCAAGATATTAATTTAGTAGCATCCTACAGAAAACATGTAATCAACAGAAAAGATAAAACTAACCTTACGGGTAGTATTTAATATGATATTTAGAAAGTAACTTGGAATGAAAAATCAGTTTCTTACTTTGTTTCAGCAATATCTATGACTAGTTCAAATAGTCAAATGATGCTTTTCTTTTCAAGTGCCATTTTTCCTGATGGCATTCTCATGTCTGTTTGAAGTGTGAAATGCATAATGAAGGATCCAGTATATCATGCATTATATGTTTCATTGCAGAAACTTAGCACTGTTTCCTGAATATCTGTGTCTTTGAAAGAGGTTTTTCCAATAAAATTTAATTCTTTGGGTATTTCATTTGCAAGTAGTGCAAAAGGCAAAGAAACATGCTTATTTTTGATTCATTACCACATTCAAATAGGTATTTACAGTACATTTTGTGATTAGTGACCCAACTGTATCAGTTAGGGACTGAACAGCAAGGTTTGCAAAAGTCTGCATAAAAAAATAGTTCAGGAGTCTTCATCACATTACATAAGCTTCTGGTGAACTTACACCTTTTTCTAGGATATTTTTTCACCATGCCTGCAATTTCTTTATGTCAATATTTTTTGATCATTTTTAGCAGGTTAGATCCACCAGCAAAGAGCTGGCATAGTAATTCTGGGTAGCAGTTTTCTAAAGTGTTTCGTGTTTACCCTACTTTGCTTCCACTGAAAGCACTGGAATTTACAGAACAATGAATTTACTGGAACTGGTGTATGCTCCTAAAAATCCCATGATGATGGCAATTCTGATCACTTAAGGTTTTGTTTCACTTTAAGGAGGTTTCTGTTATAATTTCAGTTAACATGGGACAGAGCAAAAATAGTATTTTGAGATTAGAGATTCCAGAGGTCTCAAAAGAAAAAGTATTTCTCCATTAGTTCTGTATGTCTTAAATTACTTGTATTAAATTCTGCATGATTCACGTTTTATGACATTTCTCCATCATGCCTTTATGCATTTACCCTTGTCAAAGTTTCATTTGTGGCCAAGAATTTAGAATTACTTTTCACATTAAATATCATGAACACTAGCTGGAATTTAATATTACAAACTGACATTATTGCATACCATTAAATATTAATTTAAATCTAATTGGAGAAGGGCAAGTCTCTTCCTCCTTTGCATTCACACACTTCATTTAGAGCCTTTATGGAAATTAAGGTGTTCCTAGAATCATTCTAGTGTGTTGCTTTTATTGCACAGACACTAATGCTCACAAGGAATGCTATTTTTGTGAGTATTTCTGCTGAAGTCTGTGGGACAACTCCTTGCTGTAAAGTTGCATACAAAGAGGAAGGTGGAATTAGGCCTACAGACTTTAATGATTACCAAGCACGCTAACTTATTAAGCAGGTAACTTAATTATGTAAATCAACAAGAGATTGACCCTGCAGTGAATTTTTAATAATACACTAATTGTCTGATAGAGAAATCAAATTAGACATTAGTGGCAAATCTTCATCTCAGCATGCAGAGAGTTACATCCCCAAATCTTGTTACTAATAGAGGAACTGCACATAATTCTTGAGGCAGTATGAGAACAATTTAGGTTGGATTTTTTTCCCTCTTTTTTCCCCTATAAAAACAGTTAATATTGAGCTTAAGTCTGTCTCAGCTCTTCTATATTGATCTTGAGAGTGACTCTCAGCTGCCCTTAATATTACCCTTTGTAGTCTCCTACAGCTTGTAAATTGGTTATGGGATGGAATAGTCAAGACCTTTTCCACAGGATAGTTTTCCAGTGGAAAGAAAAGGTGTTTCACAGAGGAGAAATTCTGTGGAACCAATGGAGAAAATTAATCTTGAGAATAAATAACTATTCTGAAATTCCATAAAAATTCTCCTGAAAGTTTCAGAATTACATTTTACATTCTCATTTTACAATTTATCTTTAGTTATAACAGACATCTAAAATACTTCTGCTACTGCTATGTCACAATAATGAAATGTGCTATTTGTATAATCATTTTTTTTGTAGCTACTACTGATAGAAGCATCATCTGGAGATCAAAGTGTCTTTTGTTCTGTTCTGAAAAAAGCTTCAAACTACTGCTTGAAACTTTTCAAAAATAAGTTTTTGAAGATACTAGCTTTCATATACAATCTCAAAAGTATCTATCTCTTTATCTGAAATCCTGAAATTTTTAATGGCATAGATATTCTGATTTTCAGCCTGCTAGTTGCTAATATCAGCAGCTGTTAATTTATAATTGAAATAATAACATTAGCAAACATAATTGTCTCAAAATCATGAAATGGATGCAAAGAGATCTTAAAAGATGTTTATCATGACAAAGTGTTTAAAGAATAATTTTGGAAATCAATTGTCCCACAGATATTTAGGGTTTTTTGAGTTTTTAGTGTCTTACTCTCAAATACAAGATTAGAAATGTCTTTTCTTATTATCTGAAAGCTGAATTTTTATGTGACTCCAGGAGGTGGAGCTTTAATAAATTAAAGAAATCAAGTACGATAAGAACTATACTAATATTATTAACGGTAGTTACACTGAAGCTGGGAAAAATAAGTTACTCTAAGTTAGTATTTATTCATCTGCTATCTCTGTTTAGTAGTATTCTAGCAGCTAAGCATTAATTACTATTGATTTCAATGATGCTACCTATTAAAAGAGAACTCCAAGAGGAGACAATGATTAAAGTTTGGTTTCAAGATACTTGTAAAACTTGAATTATACACCACGTTAAACACCTCCCTGATTCACTATATGGGGATTTATAAATACATTTAGGAGAGACTCATCACATGGGTTTTAAATTTGGATTAAAATGTAGTATTTGATTTCATAGACATCTCTATTTTTGTTCTGGTTTGGTTTGTTTTCACAAAAAAAAATTGATAAGATCTATTATGATCAGTGTAAATTTACCTGTACCCTCAATTCTCAAAAGAAAAATGCAATTACTATGCAGCAGAAACATCAGTTGTAAACGTGCTTTCCTTATAGAAAGACTTAAATTACACCTTCTTTCTTTCCACAGGTTTAAAATATTTTGTTACAACCATTATCCTGAAGTAGTTTTATGATTTAAACAATTAATTAGTAAATTGTCTCCCTGTCACAGAATTTGATTTAAGCAGCTCAAATTATGTATGAAATGGTCGCTGCAATATTTATCTGTATTGAACTGTAAACATTAATATCTATTCCAAAATTAAATCCACTTGATAGTTCCCCTGTTTTCACTGAGCAATCATTCTATCAGTCAGAGTCCATACAAAATAATCAGTGTGGACTTCTGGCAGTTTCTGCTGACTTTAATACAAGAAACGGAACAAGATTTTTTTCCCAGGAGCATCAGCAATGAAGACTTCATGGCTCTTTCACGCCCTTCTCTTGCATTTGTTGTATGATCTGGAGCTTTAGGCAATCTCCAAGCAGCGTAGGAGTGGTGACTTACAAATTAAACAATTATTTTGACTTGTAAAGTCCTTTGACAAGTATTCAGATGGCATTTATGGATCAGCTGGCAAATGAAGTCTTAGATATGTTTTAAATGCAGAAGATAATAGACCTGAACTATGCTTGTCCCCATTGGTTTCTCGTGCGTTGGTGTGAGAACTGAAGGAGTTAATGTCTCAAACCTTGTGGTGGGGCAAGTTCTGCTTAGGGACGAACTCTGCATAACAAGGAACTCTTCCTAGCAAGGAACCCCAGGTGAAAAGAAGCCCACTAGCGCCCATCAGCAACAGGAGGGGGAGGTCGTGCTGGAGGGTGCACAGCTCCGGCTTCTAATAATGCTGTTCTGAGTTTTGTGAGTTAAAGGATCCCTGGTATTGTTTCACCTTAATCCTGACCTGGGAATCAGCAAACATGAGTCATCATCCTGAGAAACTGGGACGTGACAATTGGTATCAACAAATCTGTCCCTCCTCAGGCTCTAAGTCATAGCTAGCAGCATTACCGAAAGGGTCTCTTAAAGGAGCTGGGGATGGGCTCCAGGATTGCCCTGCTTTGTCCTGTTGACTCTTATCATTCCCACAATTTGAGGGCTTTTGGCATTGTTAGGTGAGGCTTCTCAGTATACCTCTGTCTCCATCTCATGTCCGTAGAGTGCCTCCATCAGTTACATCTAATCAGTTACCTTGTTCGATCCTCATCTGAATCTCCTTTCCTTTTCCTGTCCAGTTTAGAACATTTCTTTTAAAAAACCCTATTGGTTTGAGAGCTGAGTTCTTCAGCTGGTTTGTTTTTGTTTGTTTTGCTTTTTGTTGTTTTTATTCAGGACTCTTGAAAGATTCTTTTCTTGCAGTAGAACCGAAATATCCTGTGGTTCAGCTTTGTATAGGAATATGAATGACAGCATGCATGTTCTACATCAGTATTAATTTTGTTTACATTTTTGACATCTTTTCTTCTCAGTTAACTCCTTTGTTAGCATAGAACTTTCCAGCATGACTTTATTGCTGTAATATACACACTGTTGGCTCACTGTAGTTTTTTCCTCTTTTTTACACAGCAATGGTTCTTATTTAAAGCCAACAGGTTTTTTTATTTATTTAAATAAAGAATCATTGCTGCTCAGAATCTTAGAAGAAATTATATTCTTGTGTATAATAAGGAAAAATGCTATGTTCCTCCCATACTTTACTTAGTCAGAGCTAAGATTCTTTCCTGCTGCTCTTCCGTTTGAAATGAACGTGTTGAAATCATCTTCATGAAAGTATGGGCTACTCACTGAGGAAAACTTCTCAGATCTGCAAAGGGCCTGCTCTGCAGGATGCTAAAAAATTCCAAAACCTTTCACAGAACTCCTTCATGAAATAGATCTAGTCCTGGGTTCATAACAACAAAATCTTAGGAACTCTGCTAGTACACCTAAATGTGAAGTGTTCTTGACCAAACTTGATTTAACCTAATCTGACTTTGAAGTTGGTCCTATTTTCAGCAGAAGTCTGGTGCTTCTGCAGATACCCTGTAGAGGCCCCTTCCAGCTCTAATTTATTCTGTGATTCCATGACTGTCTCTCAAGCATGTAGGTAATAGGGTAACACACAAGGATAACATTTTCAGTATTTCCCCTCTGACATTTGCCTTGGCAGTTTACTCTTAATATAATGAAACCTGGAGTTTTCATTATATTAGTTGCATTCAAAAGACTGGCCTCTAAGAAGGACAAGAGAGGCTTATAAAGCGAAAACACAGAAATTTCCCCAGAAATCACAAGGTGACCACTCAGCAATAAAAGGAATAAAATGATGACCTACTTTTACATTTCAAGGTAATGTTTTGCACTTATTTGAGTCTTAAGAGAGAACTTCATCTGATGGCATGCATACTCTTGGATTTGTATCTCTTCCTAGCACATAGGAGCCAGACCAAAGGACCTGTTAACTTACAACAAGTTTGAAGTTTCCTTACATGCAGTAAGTTGTGTTTAGTGATACTGTGCTGCCTCCACCAGTTTTGTTTTGTTTGTTTGTTAGTTTGTTTATTTTTAATGAGGAATACTTATTTTCCAATATGCATATTATGTACCAAAAATAAGGTGGTCAAAGCTGGCAGGGAATATCTATCGCCTCATAAATCAGAGGAATAAGCCTGAAGATGTAAATATATACACACATGTATACATACATGTATGTGTATACACATATATATGTATGTAAGTGTGCATGCACACAGACATGCACAAATATGTAGACATACCAGCATATATGCATCTAAATACAGGCCACATATATGGCTTAACCTTAAAGGAAGCAGATGAATAATTCTCTTAATTCTGCTCTTAGCTATGGATTTGTGTCTTATCAGAGTAATGAAACAGAGTAATATATTCTAACAAAAAAGGCATAGACTACAGGTAGTGGAAGTAATTCTGAAAATGACTGATGTTGCATTCCCTTTCTATTATATTTAATTTCATATATGGGAGCTTAGCATAGTTCTGCAAAATTTTGCAATACTTACATTTTGAAAGTATAGCATTCCTGCTGTACAATAACCAAACCCATGATTTCATATTGCATTTCTCTAATACATGCCCACAATCATGACAAGTCATAAGAAACAAGAGAGAATAGACTCTTCAGTGTTTTCTCTGTAGCTTGCAGAGAGAACAATATCTTAATAAACCTGAACTACAAAGTAACCTGAAGCTTCAAAATTACAAAGAGACATCTAAGAACAGGCACATGTGAATAAATGGGCAATACTTGCAAACGCTCCTGTACTTGTTTATGTTAGAACATTGGTATTTTTCAGAGAGTGCTGACTCACCAAACAACTCATCTGACAAAAACCTAATTTTACATTCTACCCATTATACAGCCAAGTTATTTCTGGACAGATATATATCAGACAGCAATAATTAACCCCCCATCATTGCTTTCAACAGCATCAGTAGCAAGAATGCAGAATATTCATGTTACTTATAGAAGTTGAAGATACACTGAATGTTTCTGAATTAATTAATGTTGCTTTGCAGTACAGGTGTTGGATGTGCACGGGCAAGATGAACACTAACAACCTGTGTCTTGTTGCTGTTCACAAGTATTCATTTTCAGCTTTTCCATATGCATATATTATGTGTAATGGTTCTGAAAACTCCCTTTCATAGATCTTAATGATATTGTGCCTCATGTAAACAGAAGTGAAAGAGGAAAGAAAAAGACAAAATTAATCAGATAAGCTTCTTTGCTATTCTTCTTGAATTCCTCCTTTAAATCTCCTTTTTGCTGTGATGCTTACAAAATACCAGCTGCAGTACTGAAATTCCATCTATCATGCTGCCAAACATACTCCTTGTATTCTTTCTATGTCTCTCTATCTGTATACCTGATACAGAATATCCGATTGTAAGCCATATAAAATGAGGGTGACCATTCAGTTCTGTACTTGAACCCTGTCTGCTTTTAGGGTCTTGATCCACAATTAAGGATTATGGTAAGAGAAATAGCTAATCGTAAAAGATATGATGTAATATCAGATTGGATTTTGTGAAGTGCATAAGATATTTACAGGTATGTAAGAACATGATTTCTTTAACATCATCATATAAAGCGCAAGGACAGTTTGGGTGAAAGAAGCTATAGCTAATCTAATACATGCAAATATGCCTTCTCATGGACTACTGCTTAGGGAATTCATTGGCTTTTGGTCAAAATTCTTGTTAAATAAGTATTCATTGTCTGAACTAGCAAAATTTTTTATAGCTGATGTCAAAGATATAATGAACATTTTCTTGAATGTATTTTTTATTCAAAATACTAGGGATCAGCATGGACAACGTTGTCTCAGTGCAGAAAATTTGGTCCTATGTTGTTTAGATCACTGAGTAGCAGTCTAGTTGCCTCTAGTGTACTATCAAAAATATTTCACTTGGACATCATGTTAAGAACATGAGAGAAAGCATGAACTTTTGAACCATTTCTGTGTGGAGCCAGAAGTCTCAGGATTTTGAAGTTTCTGCCAGGGAAACAGAAATGTTTCCTTTCCCACACTTAATGACTGAACATTTTTAACTAGTGCATTGCATACATTATTTGTATCCAGATGCACATGTTTGTATGTCTAACTGTACTGCCACAACATCGCTAGTTATAGGACAAGCTAATAAGTTAAACCTTTTCAGAAAGGAAACGCAAAAAATGAAGATGTTCAAATGGAATGAGTAACTATAAGAGGCATATTTATTTTCTTCCCAATAATTTATTTCCGGTACTTTTCTACCTTCTTTTCCAAACTACTTTTTCCATATTTTGCTACTCTGTACGGCATACAGAATATTTTGTTACCGTTTTCAATAGTCCTTCAGAATTTTGATCTCCTTTTCCAGTGATTCTTTCTCCTTTGTTCTTGTGTTTGCTAAAATCTCCAAATTATTAAAATTGATGAGACTAGCATCTGGGTTGCTTGGAATATTTTTACTGGGCTCCTTAGATATGACATCTGCCTGTACCTCTATTTCGGCATAGTCTCCCTATATATCATCGGCCTTTACTGCTGTATCCCATAGGGCTTTATTCAAACTTTAACTCAGTTCTTGCAGATTTCCATTTGATAACACTTCTTTTTCCATGTTATCTTTTTCCTCTATAGAACATTCCAGTTCACAAATCTAGGGCCTGTTTCTTTGTCTTTTACTCAAGTGTGTACTTCTTACTACAAACATAATTGGGAATATTATTTGCACAAACAACTCCAATAAAAGAACCTGACTAAAAGGCTGGGAAAAAAAGGAAAAAAAAAAAAAAAAAAAGACTTCTGTTGTGCTGCATACAGGACTGCACTGAACGTGAGAGATGTCAGTATTTGCTAATGAAAAAAATTACCTCCTTGTCCCTATTCTTCCAGCTAATGCATTGAAATAATCTCCATAAAAGCAAGATTTATTTTTGCAGTAATTTTTGTATTGATCATGACTACTAGTAACTGATCAACATGTGGAGAAGTTATTAGAAACCCAGTTAACTCAAAGAGGTGTTCTGTATTTTGAAGTGCTTGTGGGATTGCATTAGAGAAACCTTTGGTTACTCCTCCAGCTTGCATATTTCAAAATCAATACCTTTTCTGATTATAAAGTAAATGCCTTCTTTTTTTTTTTTTTTTTAATGTGGTACTTCAGACGGTTGAATAACAGCCTTCTTTTAAAAAATCTTTATCTCAAGGACATTTATAGATCCTCAACCTGAATTACTGTACCAGCACAAAGATTTGTTTAAGAAGAAATGACTTGCATTCACACATTTAAAACGTGACTTTATGGAAAGGCTTCACAGAATTTACTCTGTTTCCTCAGAAACCTTCTGTCCACTGCTTGCATGCATGTTTGGCATGAGAATTACTCTGGGTAGTGCACTCATGTCCTGTGTAAAAGGAGTGGCGAATGTAGAACACAAAGCTGGACATGCACAGGCTGTGGATTGCAGGCTTAATCTCAGCCAGACAACACTGAACATCTCATGGATACCAATGACCAAGGCAGCAGCAGGCAAATTATATATAAACCCTCCAGGTTATGGACAGTGAATCTAAAGCAGCACATGGCAGTGGCCAGCTACAAATCCTACTGTTCAGGACTTGGAACCCCAAGTGTGGCATCTGGGCCCTGCAATTGCCAGCTCTACTGTCAGATAGCCTCAAAGGTTGACTCATCTGCAAAAATAGGCAGAGGAAAATGAAGGCCAAGGGGTCTGTGTACAGCAGGCTCCTGCCAGCTACACAAGGAAGGAGTGCCAAATACATTTTTGGAGTGTTTTAGTCACAATCATGTTGATGAGGTCCAAGGATTTAAAAACATATTAGTGTCAGATGAAACCTGGGTTGTATGTATGTGTTTTATTATGACAGTGTTAGGGATTACATTCTCAAAACACAGTATGTTTGAAATAATTTTCAAGGCTACCTTTTCTATCTATCCTTGGCCAACTTTGTGATCAATCATTTCACTGCTTCAAATAGATGTCAAGCAAGTCAGGAGAGATTCATGTCAAAAGATCAATAAAGGACTGAAGATAGAGGCAAAGCAGTTGTGAATATAAGAAAGAAATTCACATAAATTCTGATCCCAGTTCCACTATCCTTTTCAAAAGCATATAAAGCATGCTGACATGAAAGATTTAAAAAAACAGGAAAAAAACCCAAACCAAAACCAACCTGCTCCCACTTCCCAAACCACCCAAGAAAATATCTAAAAGCAGGATACTAGAGGCATGCCCCTTGAATTACATCATATTGCGTTAGAATCTTCTCTCTACCCAAGTGTTAGCTCATACAACAGAGAGCACACCTTCTTGCGTTATATGGGACTGCATGAACGACTTCCATCTTTTTGCAGTGTCTCTGCAACTGGGTGCGTTTTCTAGAACACAGCTTGAGAGGGAGAAGGTGGAAAAGTCTTGTATTCTTGATAAAAGCTTACAGTACTGTTGCCTTTTTTACATGCTAATAAAATAAAAAAAACCCATAAGGAAATAAAAAGGATTTTCTGTGCAATGCTGCAACAGAGAATCCCAAGCCTAGGTCAGACAAACACAGACATGATTGCTTGTAATGAGGAAGTTAGTCAATGATTAAAGAGTGGATTAGGATTCAAAGTATTCAGGTCAAATTCCTGTATTTGACCTGAAGAAGAGCTGTTACTCTTTTTTCTGCATCTTTCTAAAAACAGCGTCAGAATTCTCTTCTTCTTGTCATTACAGGTTAAAAATTATCTTTAGGCAAATGATTCTCTTAATATGGACATGTCCATTGTCCAGAAGATAATGCCATGACATATTTGTTCCTCTAGATGTCATTGATATTTAGATAGCTAACTCAGAAATTTATCTCAATAAAACATCTATGTAGACACTTAAGATTTTAGTTGAATAAAGTGGGAATGCTCTTACTCAGGCTTGAGATTCAGGCTAGTTGCCTAATCAGTGCAGAGATGGGCTGCTCTGTAGGAAACTCAACTGTTTTACACAGATGTCTCGGGACAGAATAAAACACTTTGTCAGGGTACATTTGCACTGAATATATAAGCCTAGACTATTGGCTTAGTCTGAAGGTCTTCCTTCCAGAGAGCCAACAAAAGTTGAGATTCATTTTGGTCATATAATCTCACAATGTACAAGGATGGTCTGGAAAGTACTGCAATACTTAAAATTTCCAGCTAGAAATAGTAAGAGTGGAACAAGGCCTCTGCTCAAAAGTGTATCTGCATTCAGAGTTCTGTGCTGAGCTTTGCATCTCATACCCTCAGTAGTATTCACTCAATCAATGTGAAAAATTTGAGCTTTTTCCAGAAGGAAATCATTCATAAAACAGGGCTGTTACCTCTAGCTGTACATCAATCTCTCTATATAGTGTGTAGTCACCGAACAGTTTGACCTAAAAATTTCAGTTTGCCAACTGTTGATGAACTACCTAACTTAACATTAAATATTAAATAAAGCTGGTCAACAAAATTATTAGAAATTCTGATGAAAAATGATCCCTTTGTAAAACAACATTTCCCTGGAAATTTCTGCCAGTTGAAAAAGAATCTGGTCCTCAACCCTTATTATTATTATTCTATTTTCTTTTTCTGCCATATTTTGTCAATGTCCAGTAGAGAAAGGGCTGTGGAAGAAGAGGAATACAAAGTAATAATATTGTGTGTTTCATTTAAAAATGCAAAAATTAAACCCACAGATATTTCTAAATGCTCATGAACAAAGTTATAAATTACTGCAAAAGTATATTGCTATGGCAAAGTGTATGGCAAGTGTAGATGGATACCCAGTCTAAATAGGGCTTCTGTGCTGTTCTGGGATAGGATCATAGCTCATGGCGGAAAAAGACATAAATCTAGTATCAGGGAGATCATAGGCTCCTGAAGATGTCACTAAACCCCTTCTAGACCGTATGGCAAATCCATACTATTATTTGGGTTCACTTTTTGTATTATTCACAAATAGCATATGCCCAAGTCACCAGTAACTGTACTATCAGCTGACAGATTTTTGCCATTGTGATATTCCAATCATTCTGAGGACCTGAGTGAAATTACTAGATCTATTATCTATTATCAAGTAATTTCTTGCTCAGGATAAACAGCAGTGCTGGTTCCCAGTGATTTTCAGATTACGTGTCTCTGGGTTTAAAAAATCTTTCTACCTATTCTTTTTGTACATCACCACACAATTAATTAAGTACATGCTGTGGTCAAGGGTTTTACCATCTCCTGAAGTATTAAGCATCAGATGCTACTGCACAAAGGAAGCATTTAGAACTTATGTTCTGATCTGAGAAGCCAGTATCTGAACTCCTAGCTGCAAAGCTACAGCATCAGCATTAACCCTTAAATTCTGTGTTAGAAAGTGCTTAAGATTTTCATTGTAAAACCGCATTTTGTCATGCACCAGCACTGCAAATCATTCTTACTTTGAATCTGACTATCCTTTAAAAGTGGTGTCAAAGGAAGGAAAAATGGTTAGAGAGAATAGAAACACAGGGAAAACCCAGCGAAGCTTAGTCTATTCCAATGGGACTTTATAGTGATGAAGAGTCACATGTTATTAAAAAGTCAACCATTTTCGTTCTGAAAGTATTTTTCCTTAGGTAATGGTGATGCCTAGAATGATGATTATCCCATTTGACTGAGTCCACTTTCTAAATCCTCACTTTCAGGTAATGTCTAGTTTTCACAGATTCTTTTTACAGACCATATCTGAGATGTGGCTTTTGCTGTCTATCTGCACAGCTGAAATATCTCACATCTCAGCTACTGCAACACCCTTTTTTCTCTGACTTTGACAAATGCAATCTTGCTCAGCTGCTGCAAAGATCATTTTCCTGGCCTGTCATTTTGACCATTTCACCTCTCTCTACACCTGCTTTCACTAGCTACTGCTTTTCTGCCACTTCAAACACAAGCTGCTTCTCTTCACCTTCAAAGCCCTTTCACAACCCATTCCCACCCCACAAATGATCTTCATATTCAGTGAAGAGTAGTTGATACCTGCTATGGATTGGCACACAAAACCAGTCTCTTAACGGATTTTTAATCAAGTGCCCTTCTGATTTCTCCTACTGTCTTTAAGGTTGGGATACATTTCCTGAAAACTTTCCTCACATTTCCTCATTTCTCTCTTTTCAATCCTGTCATCAAAATTTGCCTTGCCATGATGTCCAGAGAGACCTAAGGACAGAGAAGTGTCAGAAGCACAGTATTTTATTCCCCAATATCTCATTATTATCTCCTCATTTCCGTCTGTCTGTCTGAGTGCAAGTTCTTTGCAAAAGGGATTGTGTGAGGTTTATATGCTTCTCCTACAATGGCATCCTAGTCAATTATTGAGGTTCTTATTATGAAAGCATAAAAAATGAGAGCTCTCTCCTCTGAGCTTCATAAATGCTTTTCTACATTTTATTCATTCAGAGTAATTTGAACAATACTTCTACATTTTCCAGAGCTTCTGATCCTTGGATGTTGCAATTGTTAGCTTTGGTCTTCATCTTCCAGACTAAATAGTCATCAGATTCGTTTGGGCCATCCTAAGACTTCAGTCTCATCTCAGTACAATAATAACTGCCAGAGATGCGCCTGTTGTCAGCATTTACACTGGCTGGGTGCTTCTTAAATGTAG
>VYZV01026524.1:17955-36333 GCA_013401275.1 Pandion haliaetus | reverse complement strand
GTCAGTCTCTTTTCCCAAGTAACGAGTGATAGGACAAGGGGGAATGGCCTCAAGTTGCAGCAAGGGAGGTTTAGATTGGATATTAGGAAAAACTTCTTCACTGAAAGAGTTGTCAAGTGTTGGAACAGGCTGACCAGGGAAGTGTTGAGTCACCATCCCTGGAGGTATTTAAAAGACATGTAGATGTGGCACTTAGGGACATGGTTTAGTGGTGAACTTGGCAGTTAGGTTTATGGTTGGACTCCTTGATCTTGAAGTTCTTTTCTGACCTAAATGATTCTATTATTCTATTTTTGGTCACCAGATAGAGCTCTTCTTCCTGGGAAATTTCAAAATTTTCTGATGTTCTTCCCACCTGGAATGAAGCCAGTCTGTGCAGCTCCAGCTACAATAGCAGCTTTTCTCTCTCTAGTTTTTCACTTGCATAACCATCTGGCTTTAAAACTCTTTATTCTTGGTAATATTATTTACCTTTCTTCACAGTTCCTGTTTCAGTAAGCACAGTTAAAATTTAATCCCTTTACTCTCAGGGTTTCTGTAGCTTGAAGACCAAGATAATACTGCAAGGCATTCCTTGGGCTGGTCTAATCAGTTGAAAATGCTTTGCAGAAGCAAAGCCAGTGGACTCAATTGACCATGAGATTTGACTTCTGTGGGTTAAACCTAATGATTTTGTCTAACTGCCTTCTGACCCCAGCTAATGTTCACATCTGATTTTATCCTGCTCATTTGCTGCAAGAGGTGATTTGAATTTCTCTAACTAGCTAATAGTTTTTTAGAACTCAAATAATTTTGTGATCTCAGAGACTATTTAGAGAAGTTTGAAAGGAAGCAGCCTTCTAGCTTTGGGGGATGTGCTGCTTAGCTCTGTGCTTTTGACTTTCCTTTTCGTTATTTCTTATTTTCCTGACAATAATACTATCAATACTAAGTTAAAGGGAATCCCCTGGCTGAACTCATCTTTTCACAACTTCTTATCTGTCTAAACATTCATGTGCCCAGAGCTTAGATCCTGCCTTAAAGTTTTATAGCAGTTGTTTTTATCAGATGCTTTAGAGATTTTTTTTTCCACATTCTTCCTTTTCTCTGTTAAAGAAGACTGATTTTCACGTAAACTCCATAACACTCTTCATATCCCAGAGTCCCTTTGTAGCTGCAGTGTTAGTCTGCGATCCAGGGCTAAAACAAAAGGTGGTAAAAGGAAGATGGGACTCTTCAATGCAGAGGTAGAGCAGCTGAGTTGCTCCACCATGGGTTCAATGTGAAGTTGCACCCCAGATTTCTTCCAGAATCTGTCCCTTTTCCACTACAGACATCAGTAACATTATGGAGCTTATAGCATTCTCTTATGTGATTTTTGGGTATAGACACCATAGTAATATAGGTGCCCTGTGAATTCCTTCATCTCTGGATTGATCTTTTTTGGATTTTTATGACATGAAATAGAATAAGAGTCTTCTTTGTGATCAAAGCAGTTGAACATTTGTCCATCTTACACAGTGTGCACACTTTTTAACCTTTTGAAAGCCAGTAAGCATATGACAAGGCTATTTGACTAAGTGTGTGCCGTTGACTCTGTGCCAGGACTCTCCAGACCTTCACAGTGTTGGATAAGTAACGTACAGTTTTACCCAGTATAAACTAATCAAGTGGACTACATCTATTGATATATAATAATTTGTTGCTAGCCACAATCCCTGACACTATGTATCTCTTGAGTGTGTATAACCCTGATTGCAAACCACTCCTCACTACCTGTGCTTTACCACCTGCATCTCAAACAAATTGTGCTTTTCTGTTGTCCCATCTATCCTTCAGAGTGTAAGACTTTAGAAAAGAAACATGACTAAGGCATCTCTCATCGAATTTTAGGGCAATGGTTTAAGACATCACACCCTGAGTATTCTGCTAAGCCCTTCTAAACAGCATGTGGAACAAGTGACAGAAAACCTACTGACCCCTGTCTCAGTCTGGCTGCTAAAACAAAAGCTTCTCCCATCCCTGTACTTAAGCTTTGCTAGTGATATTAGTCACATCAGGAGGCAAACATAGATTGTGCTGGAGTATTACTGCCTGGCTCACAGCGTCTAAACGCTCTCTGCTCTATCCAACCAGAATATGATGAGAGTCTCCTAGACCTTTTATAAATATTTTATTTAAGGCACAGTCATTACTGAAAAGGTATTCACAATGAACACAAATAAATTAATTTTCTTAAGCTACGGCAAATAATTCAAGAAAATTGCGATTTAACTGACTTGACTCTGTATCACACAGCTTCTTTGCTGGTATAAATTGAATTAGCTCTTTTTTCTTCAGTGGAGCTATACTAATTTATATTTTTTGGAGAATCTGGCCAGATCTCTTTATTGTGCTAAGGTTATCTATGTTGTCAAATGTCATCTACTGGAAAGATCATTTAGTGTGTACGGAAGTCAGCTCAGGGACAACTTGTCAGATCACATTATTCCTGTCTGTTGTGCTAAAATACAATCAGAAATGCAGAAAGCATCTCTCTTTCAGAAAGGTGAAAGAGCAATAGAGAAGAGCGGAGACACACTAATACATCTAGAAGATGTCACCTTTCCTAAAACTCATGTTTTGCTGGAATGTGATTTTAAAGAGTGATATATCTTTGCATATTTTAGAGATAACTGACATTTTCTTGATTTTGTTTCCCTCTTCTCCCAACATTTTAATGGAAAAAATTATTAGAAACATTTTATTAAAAAGTCTTACTAAGAAACAGTCCTAGTATAATTTCACTAATGCAGAAAGCGTGGGTATTTTCAGCTTTATTCCTTAACCTACAGCTTAGATTTCTATCTTTTAACTATGTACAATAATAATAGATTACTATAACTAACCAGCTCAGTGAAAATTTGGAATGTTGCAGTCACATGCACAAGTAGTCTGTTCTAGTACAGGTATTTTTTATAGAATAGTTTTACAGTTTAATTTTGGATGAAATAAAGTCAAGCATTACAAATTAGTTTCATGGACTATTTTGCAAGCAGACACAAATGGCAAAAATATCAATTATGAGTACAATACAAAGGGAGTAAGAAAACTGACCTCCTGCTTTTCCTGCCTCTGAGTAACATTTTCAAGAAGATATGAAGGTATATGGATTGGGGTCATCTGAAGGAAAGGTACACTTGAGTAGAAAAACCATCATAACAGGTATATGAATCCTCCATTTTTCATTTCTTCAACTCTATTCTATTGATTTCTGGCCTTGCTAGTGTCTCTCTCACCCAAGGGGGAAGGGTCTTTCAGAGTTTCATGGACTCAACTTCCCACTCAAGGTGTCAATAAGGTTGGTATTTTCAACATGAAAAGCAGCATGAATACACACAGTATGGAGTGGTTCCTTCAGAAATAAGCCAACAATGAGAAAATGTAACAGGGAAATTGTGCACAGTCCATCAAAACTTTCTGTGAGAAATAGCAGGGTTTAAACTTGAGCGTTGCTTTTTGTCTCTCAGCTGAGGAGTTCCTTTCCCCTCTGTTATTTCTGTAATCAACACTGAATTACTATCAGAGACTTTGAGGCTATCAGATAACCCTTATACCAGGATCCAGCCCTGCAGCTGCTAAAGTTAAACAGAGATTACTTCAGTTTGCTGTAAGAAATCAGGCCCTTTTAATTTATTACTTATTCAGTGTGTGAGAAATGTCTGTGTTTTTCTCCTCTGCAGCTAAAAGACATTTTCACTGGTTCACAGAGAGGAGCAACTTAGCCTGGGAAGACCAATTTTTCCTGCTCTCATCTGGCCATCCCAACCACTCTGATGGATCCTCTCCTTCTCACTGCTTGGATGGTTCAGCTGCCTATGTAACTCTATAAACTGAAGAAAGTTAGTCTCTTTTAATTCACTTTAAAATAATTATACATAAACAGCAATGTTCCTACAGCATCAGAGCCAAGGTAGGGGAAATTTGAAGGGACCAGATGTTTATACACTTTCCCATTCATAATCAAAACCCCAAAAGGCTTGGGCTCACAATATCAAATGTGTGTTGGTATCCCATACACAAAGACATCCTTTTGTCTGCAAGGAAACCTCTTTCTTGTCTGACAAGCTCCCATTTTCTTGACTGATCAAGGGCTAGGCCTCTGAAAAGAGGAAATGTCCCTCTTTTAAGTGACATTTCCTCTGGTGGGCCCTACTCAATTCAGTTCTTGTCCCTTCTAAAGAAATCTTGAGTTGTTCCCAGTAGTGCCAACGTTCAGAGTCTAAAGTCACATCTTCAGTAGGACTGAAGGGAAGCCGTGAAAAGCCTCCCAGCTACAAAGCAGCAAATTTGGTGTTTAAAGGGAGAAGCACACTGAGTCCCAAGGTTTGTTAGCAAGCGAGGACCTGATATTTTCCATCCTTCTGCCTGAGGGGAAGAAGCAATCATCTGGCACATGTTTACAGGGCATGAAATAACAACTTGGCTGTAACATTTCAGGTCAGAGCTCTTTCGCTGCTGAGCTTTGAAGAGGTGGTGGGGGAAGGGCAGGAACACTGTGCATGTATATGTATGTGTGGGTTATTTTCTCCCATGCTTAGGCTTTGATATAACTGTATTAGCACCTGCTGAATGGAAAACTGAATTCTTCCTGCCACTTGAATGACAAAGCTGCCAAAACGGTGATGAATATTTCTTTCAAGGCTGATAAAGTAATCTCTCAGTGCTGGTCACCACTGAGTCTCTGGGAAACCTTCAAATGCAATTTTCCCTGTGTAGGGTTGTACTTATTTTGATTTTCAATGAATTGCATCAGTGTGAAACCACACAAAGAGGACACATAAGGAAAGAAAAAGACTTAACCGGTGTGTTTCTGATTGACTGTGTAGTTCAATATTGTGCTGTGAGCTGCATTATCAATTAAGCTCATCCCTTTCACAGGGACTGGGACAAGTCTGGAGGGAAAGCAACTTTTGCTAAGCTATGTAGCAATGAAATTACAGTGACTGATTGTGATTGGGTCTTTGACATGGCTGAGACAGGGTAAACCACAGCCCACAGTGAATCTGGATATTGACATTTATTTAAGAACAAGTGAGATTAGAGCTTTTACCTTACTTATCTCACACACACTTGCACGCTCGTTCTCCCCCAGAACTGCATTCACTAGGTCTCAACTTCCCTTCCCCACAGGGAGGTGGCGTTACCAGCCAAGGTCACTAACTGTCCCCCAGCAGTCATCTTCCTGATCTCCATGATCTTCCCCACACCCCACATCTTTCCTCCAGCAGGACCTTCACCTTTTTCTTTCTGGCCCCACTTTCTCCTTCTGAAACTACTTCTTTTGGGGAACCTTTTTTTTGAACAGTCTCCTGTTTTTCCAATCCCCAAGTCCCCTGTTTTCCCAACCTAAATAGTCTACATGCAGAGCAGTAGACTACAATGCATGAGCAGTCAGAAAGTTCAGTTTTGGTCATTCACCCTCTCACATATGTACACCCAATTATCTGCCACCTGCTGGCATTCACTTTTCAAACTACTTTTTTGCCTATAACAGATTCAGCTGGTGAAAATCAAACTCTTCCCCAGAGTCAGCAGAGCTGTCCTGATTTCTGCCAGTTCACAATCTGTCCCTGAGACACCTTGCCTACATTCCACAGGTGGAAAAGGGGGCTTGAAATATTTTCAGGCACATTTGCTCAGCAGAAACCAATCCTAGAGGTGGAAAAGTCCTTTTCTTACTTGCTTGAATATTTGTGTTGCTCTTTCACAGCAGAAACATTATTTTTCTCATTAACATCTTATGTACGATATTGTTTGAGCATCATGTAAAGCCTTCATATAAAGAAGACATACTGCTTTTCCTCTTCGTTTTGCTTGTTTAGCTCAAGTCCTGTGTGATTATTTCAATGCAGGGGTGTGCCACTGAGGGCAAATTGAAATGCAACACTTGCTACTCTCCCAGCAATGAAGTTACCTAGAACCTGAGTGCTCCACCCCATATTGATGCAAAAAGCAACTTTAAAGTGAGAGCACAGACTGAAAGAGAGGAACATTTTGCAAACTTCCCAAGTAACCTTGTCAAGAATATGAAAAGTTACTTTACCTCCATCCCTTCTGTATTACCTTCCAATATGCTCAGCTTCTGATATCTCCCCCTTCTTAACATTTTTTTTCTGTGGTGAATTAAACCACTAAAATACAATGGCAGAAAGATTTTGGAGTTTAATGTTTGCATGTCTTATCTCAAACTTGGCAAGTGTTGTTCATTTCCCCCTGCCCCACATTTCTTCCTCAGGCAGTTTCACAGATTTGATAGAAAGAATTATTATGAGCCTGCATGGATCTTACACTGCACTCACACGGCATGTCACTAGTCAAATGAATCTTTGAGAAAATAATTATAGAAAATTATGAGATAATAGTGCTTAAAAGACACCTCTGTGTATGTGTGCAGACAGACCTGAATGCTGTTACCCATGTTATGGGTTAAATGCATGCTCTTTGGTCCAAGAGAATTATAACCACTTTAGCTCTGTTTGTCCCTGATATATCTGCCTTTTAGTGTATTGCCTTCATTGGCAACCTTCAGGTGAGAGCAGCCTCATCTGAGCAGCATACACTAATCTCTGAGTTCCCCTGTGTGTGAATAATCTAAGAAAATCAAAGATTTGCTATTTGCCAATGATGTGAGCCAAGATTTTAAGTTTCTTTATAGGTTATGGAATTCCTGTCTCCCCTTTTGGGAATGCTTTGTCCCTGGGGTAGCACTCAGGATGATAGAGGTACAGAAGGGATTTGGTGGGATGGGGGACCTGCTGGCATGCTGGGCATTAGGCTGTGGATTTCACTTTGCAGAGATATACAGGAGACAAGAAAGGGGAATTTATTAGCAAAATCTTTCTTCTCCCGGTGCAACAGGAAGCTGAAATGTATTGGATTAAGGAGGGGGTGTCAGCTTCTGTTTGGATGATAAATTAAAGAAAGACATGACCTAGGAGCTTTAGCTGAACTGGTATGGCAAGTAGGGAAGTCGGGCTGCAGTGTCTGTTTGTAGTTTGAGCCTTCTATGGTTATCTGAACCACCATAGAGAGAAAAAGCCAGCCCTGTGTATTTAGAAGTGGCCTAATTTTGCATTTCTGTGGGCGATGCATGTGTATTAGTTGGTGTTTCTACTATGTCCCCTGAAATGGGAAGCAGCCCTGCAGCTGTCCCATCCCCATGGTGGCAGGAGTTGCTCAGAAGTCACTTTACCGGTTGCTAAATAAATCAACATCTGGATTGAGCAGCTGGGTAATAATGAGTAACTGCCGCTGCAGAACCATGGTGAAATGCAAGAAACACAGCTCTTTGTCTCCCTCCTATGGCTAATTAATGTCAGAGCTTACAGCTGGGGGTAACACCCCTGCTCCATTTACACCATGGGCAAACGTTCCAGTGACTGCTCTTTTTAACTTCTGAATCAGCTGCCTAAACATTTATATCCAGAGGCTTGGAGTTGTAATTTTGGAACCAGTCTGGAAAAAAGGTGGATTTATATGCGCTAATGCTTTAGGACAGGTTGTTTATTTGCCTGAGCTGAGACCTGGAGTAGAACAGAGAGCTCCAGCCTCCATCTCTGAACCATAGTCACATCACATAAGGTCTTTCCCCCTTCATAAACTCATGTAGAAAAAAACAAGCTGGTAAATACAGCTGGGACATATGAATTTCAACATCTCTTCTTTGATGAAAGAAAGCATGTGGGATTTGCAGTGTTCAGTAGCAGCAAGAAGCTGGCTTTTAGCTCTCATCAGAGACATATCCAATAGTACAGCTCTCTTTTGTGTCCTGCTGATGGCACACGAACCATCCTGCAGCATGCTGGCCTGTCACTGCTGACACCTGAGCACACTTGGGCTTCAGGAGGGTTTGGTGCTCTGCCACCTGACCTTTGTGTGTGTGTGATCTGAGAAGATCACAGCCTGCAGAAATACAGCCACGGGCAGAAACAGAGGTTTGGTACAGCTCTGGCTGTTCTGAACTAGAGATGGGCAGACCGTGAATCAGTGCAGACGGAGAGGCACTGCCGGAGCAACAGGATGCTGGGGGGAGCAAGGGGCTGCTCTCTGGCTCTGTTTCTGACTTGTGCCAGCAGGCCACAGCTAAGGTCAAAGTACTATCTGCACAGACAGGAAACCAAGTATTATCAAAAAACACATCCAAAAAAAAAATGCTGCAAAAGACGCACAAAAGACACCTTCAAAAAAAAAAGTTGAAAGATAAGAACCCTTGCCTAGAGATGGCCTGCACTTTCTGTAGCCAGCATCTCCACATCCTACCCTCCAGGCCGGAGCCCAAGTGGCTGGATGGCTGGGGAAAGAGGAGAGGATTGACTACATCTCAAGGCTATAGCTCAGCTTGACCTCATGCCCTTAAATTCACAGGAAATCCCTGTAACAGCTCTGCTGCTACATCTCTCTGTCAAAACAGACAGGAGTAGTTGTCATTATTAACATGTTCCAGCCAGGAAGTCAAGGCAATAACACACAAGGTGTCAGCAGAGCCAAGAGGGGAAGCCAGTGCTCGTGGAGTCTAAACCTAGCACTGACCCATGCACCCATGCTAGTGCTGACTCAACAACTCTTCTGCCCAAGGGTCTTGTTCCCTTCACCTGTGAATAACAGCACCTTGGAGGCTGGAATCACACTGGTGACTGAGGGCTGCAAAGCTTTGTGGTGCAGAAGAAAGAAATGATGAATGTGCGATGGATCCTTCAGCAGTGAGGTTTGTGGCTGTTATTTGGGAGGAAAAAAGGGAAGTTCAAAGCAAGATGATCAAGCATATCCCTTTTTTCCTTTTCCACACTTCTATGGGGAAAACCCTCATACTACAGCTGTCAGAATGATGAAACTCCTCCCATAAAATTACTGGCATCCCTAGTAATTTATGTGTAATTATAAAGCTGTGCTTATATCACAAGGCAGAGCTATTAGTTTGTTTCTTAAAAGAACACACATGTATATGTGTATGTATATACACATGTCATTAAAACCCAGCTGTTTATGAATTATGATGGTTTCTCCAAGGATAACACACATCCATTGCATAGTACATATAGCAGGGCAACACAGTTACAGAGCTATGCAAGATAAGCATGCAATAAACTACACCAGAGCTGTCTCTGATATCCCTGTCCAGGGATGATCTAAGAAACTTGAATACCCTTTAACTGTTACAGGCAGTGGAGATGAGATATGGTGTAACCAGGAGCAGAAAGTTCATGGTGCAGCAAAGGTCAGCTGTTCCAAAGCCATCTGATAGTTTCATGGCCATTTGGGGGACAAATTGTGAATATTGCCAAACTGAAAGGCATGACCAGGAACAAAACCCAGGAATTTTTCCCCGCTAGAAACTCATCCTTCAAGGACAAGATCTTAGGAAGTCTGAACTAAGAGTTCATATGCTTGTTTTCTTTCAATTATTCTAAAATCAACCTCCTAGACAGGAGATTTTTTCCCATATCCTTACTCGTCTCTCCATCACCAGAATTAAGAGACTCTTGACTACCCCACTGCACAGCTGGCAGAGCAGTAGAGAGCCACAGGTAGAGAACATCTTGAGGTACCAATCCCAAAGCTGCTTCTTCCCCCCACCCTAATCTTCTAATCTCCTGGCTAGATCCTATTGAAATGGTGTGTCCAAAGGGAGATGAATAGGAAAAAAAATTACAGGAGCAGAATTAAGAGCTTAGTCCATGCTTGCAGTTGCAGTGATAATTTGCACTTCTGGAGCAACATTTATCTACAGTTAGTGTTCTGCAATACTAACTGATGCCAAGAAAACTTTGATCAGCTCCCTTTAGGACAACTTAACTTTGCAAAGAGCTATTCTTACAGCAAACATTTATTTTTACTACACCATTGGCAAAGGACACTAAGGAGTTATTGTGGCTGATTGATGTCTTTCATGCTTTGGTCAGCCAGATTTGTTTATTCCTA
This sequence comes from Pandion haliaetus, assembly GCA_013401275.1. Taxonomy (NCBI): domain Eukaryota; kingdom Metazoa; phylum Chordata; class Aves; order Accipitriformes; family Pandionidae; genus Pandion; species Pandion haliaetus. Next base: position 26,394 of record VYZV01026524.1, on the reverse strand, counting down.
GCACCCTGTTCCAAGCAAAGACTGCTTTAAAGGATTTAAATTAGCAACAAGAGTATGATATTCATCAATCTGTGTGGACAGCATCACGATGACCACCAAATTTTTGTCCTAACCCATCATTACAGGGTTAGAAGTTACTACCAACAACTGGCTGTCACAAGTTGAGTTCTCAGTGGTTTCTGTTTGATTGGTAAAGACATTGCTATTTCTTATCATCTGAAAGGAGGTGAAAAACCTTGATGCTGGTTGTCTTTGTCAGTGAGCAGCAGAACAGTTAATACATCCTAGTAAGATGTTTTTTACTGAGTTACTCTGAGACGAAGCAAACCTTATTTCAGCCACAAAGGTCTCTCAACCAACCCTTGTGATCAAAAAACCCCTTTCCATTCACCAGCTTGGAATAACACCATGGTACTGTTCCGAGGTCACTAAATCACAGGTCAGTTCTTGACACACCCAAAACAAAAGAAAGCTGTTACAGCCAGAGCTCATGGTGCCTATCACTGTGATTATTACTGTAGAGACTTATGACTTCAACTGGAGATATCTGTCTCTGTCCTCAGTGCTGGCTAAGATGGCAGTCATCTTATGGTAATGATTCATCTCTAAACAGAAGTGATAGAGACTTTATTCCCATTAGAAAATGCTAATTTGTTACATGCAAACCACTTCACTGAAACATGCTGCCTCTAACTTCAGAACTGAAAAAGCTTCAAAAACTGAAGTAAAATGTGACAATGGGGTCAAAACAATCCATTTGTGGCATTTAAAGCAGAATGATTTAATCTTTCATTCCTTTTGGTTTCTATTTATTTATTTATTTATTTATACAAAAATATAAACCAAGTCAGAATGAAAAGTCTGACCCATGTCAAAAGGAATGTCTCCTACCTGTAGATTTTTCCATCATGATTTAAGTGGCAAGACTTTGGCTTCATAAACTCAAACCTTTAAGCTTCACCCTGGATTAATTTTTTTTTTTTTTTTTTCCCACAGTATTCACCAGAACTTGGACCTGAAATAGGTGACTGCTACAGGGGTGGATTTTTTTTTTTCCCTTTTTACTCAGACTTCAAGACAGAGTAACCTTTATTTTTCTATTTTCTGCATATCTGTGTTAGTTTTCCTACCACCCCAGTGTCTGAAGCAGCAAGGAAAATGAATATATTCTTTCATGTAGTTAACCATCTGTATGCAGTAGAGAGAATGGCAATTGTCCAGAGGACAATGTGCATAACATTTATTTTAAAATAAGAAGTTCATCTCTTCCTTTGCAAGATTAAAAAATCTCTCAGTCCTACAGAAATGAACTCTTTCATCCATGGCATGCATACCAGAAAAAGGCATTTCAGCACAATATTGACCTGAAAGTCCTGAGTGGGTTATGTGACATTGGTGATTTTTATATTTACTTAGAGAAATACGCCTTTGTCGAGATAGAGATTTTAGACTGGCAGTTAGGAGATATTTTCAGACAGGTAAGAGAAGCCAGGTTAAAGAAACAGGAAGGCAAGGCTCTCTTCAAACAACAACTTCCTCTTATTAATGCTAAGAGCATCCCAGATGGGAGGGTTGTTGCATGATGTTCTGCACACACAAAGACACTTGCAGCTATTTTCTTGTCCCCGAGTGACTGGAACAGAAAAGTGCCATTTTCTGTTTGTGGCAGTACAGCAGCGGAGCAGCACCACAGATCATAAAGCACTTTGCAAACACTAAATCACAAAACATACAAGTGCAGACAGTGTTTTATCCCAGCTTTCTTGGAGCGCAAATTAGGGACCCAGTGAGCCCATGTCTAATGTATCTGTAACTATGTACTACAGCTCATTAAAGCAATTTTCAGTGAAGCTAGACTTGTTGCTTCTGAATGACAGGACCCCAGCAGAAAAACCAGGGGAGACCTTTTGTAGCCATTAACAACAGAGGACCAATGATTGGCATTGAATTGCTGCGAGGCCAAGGAGTAGCAACACGTTTGCCTATGGCTGTGGCAGGCTGCCCAGTTGGACTATTGTAATTCTCCCTGCACAGGATCAAGAGTGTTTAGGAAGGCACAGCTGTTGGTGCAGCATAAGTAGTCAGTCTCAAAACTGTTTGAAATCAAAATGATTGCATTGCAGGACTTTGACAGAAATGTGATCTTCCACACAGTTAGAGAAGACAGAGCTATGTGGATAGGGATAGACCCAGGAGGAATATAGGACCATGGAGGTAGCTGTCTTGAGACAAGCAAGAGGATGATGTCAGGTTGTCCTAGGAAAGTGCTATTAAGTCCAAGGTCACCAGCTGCCACATGGTAGAGCCAGGAACAAGTTGCAAGTCTTCTGAGTTAAAATCCAGTCCTTTAGTCCCTAGACCACACTTCTATGCCAGAAGCAGGGCTATGTCTAGCTCAGCTGTTGAAATCCCTTTTGAAATGGAGAAAATGCCTAAATTACATCTTTTGCCCATAAGCAACACCTGTTCATTTAAAACAGGAATCTGAGTATTTACAGTCTGATATCCTAAACACTAGGCTAACATGCTTAGTTGCTGGCTAGGGTTAAACTATGACAAGGGCAAAAGTGATACAATGTGTTGGGACACACTTTGAACAGGATAATTTTTTGACTATTTAGTTTTGTCTGAAAGCTGATTTCTGAATTCAAACTATTGCCCCAACCACATGGTCAGTATTTAATGCCTGACATATTGTGCAGTATGTAAAAGCCATCATACTTCAGAACTTAAAAGGAAACTCAGGAAATCTGTGATATGGTGATGAGTATCTGGTCTGTTAAGGAGCTCTGTATATCATATCTCTTTTCGCTTCAGTTTCTTCCTCTGAAAAGAAAAGGCATTTTGTTACTGATCTCCTTTATAAAGAGCTCAAGAACTGAAAATTATTATTAATACATAAAAATACCCCTATCTTTAGCAAAAAAAATTGAAGAGTTGGGCCTGTAGGTATTGTTCCAACTAGCAATTTACATCTCATTATTTTCTAGAATATTAACTTTTATCATACCGCATATTCTCCTTATACTGTTTCCTTTCATACTTAGGTTGACTGCAATACAAAATCACAGGAAAATCTCTTTTGCTTGGTTCAAGTTAATTACGCAGTAGTTCAGGGATTTTGATAAATGGATACTTCACCCCCATCATCTCTGGACCTGAAGAGGATCGAAGAAAAAAAGATGAGATTTTCTCCTTAATGTTTTGCTTTACAAATGAGAAAAAAAAAAGTAATTATTTTGCTTTCATTACATGTGGTCCTGCTAAGGCAAACCATAAATGGCTGTGCTGCTGATGTTGGGGCTCACATGGGTGATAGAGACTTTACTTCTTAAAGGGTCAATTCTACTTCAAATGAAACATGATACTACATTTGGAGGAAAAGGACACAGGTTCTCTTTCTGACCTCATTGGGTTGTTTTCTAGAGACACAGTTATCCATGGTACATGGATTGTCTCAGTGTTTCTGGGTTATTTTCCTTTCACAGGCATGGTCTCCATTAGTTATGGATCATGCTGTTCACTGGCGCAGCAAGACATGAGGTGACTGCCCTGTCCCCCTCACTGAAAGGAGCATTTTGAGCACGTGGTCAGTAGCAAAAAAAGTTGATGTGCTTTTGTCCTGGTTTTGGCTGGGATAGAGTTGTTTTTCTTTCTAGTAGCTGGTATAGTGTCATGTCTTGGATTCAGTATGAGAACAATGTTGGTAACACACTGATGTTTTCAGCTGTTGCTAAGCAGTGTTTACATTCAGTCAAGGATTCTTCAGCTTCTCACGCCCAGCCAGCAAGAATGCTGGAGGGGCACAAGAAGCTGGGAGGGGACACAGCCAGGACAGCTGACCCTAACTGGCCATGTGACATCATGCCCAGTATATAAACTGGGGGAGTTGGCCTGGGAGGTGGGGGGGGCATATCACTGCTCAGGAACTAACTGGGCATCAGTCGGTGAGTGGTGAATAATTGCATTGTGCATCACTTGTTTTGTATATTCCAATTCTTCTATTACTGTTGTCATTTTATTATTGTCATTATTATCAATATTATTTTCTTCCTTTCTGTTCTGTTTTTATCTCAACACACGAGTTTGAATTTTTTTTCCCGATTCTCTCCCCCATCCCACTGGGTGGGTGGAAAGTGAGTGAGCAGCTGCGAGGTGCTTAGTTGCTGGCTGAGGTTAAACCACAACAGCATTTCAAATGGATCAGCCTCGTACCTTTGTGGGGAACTCTGCTAGATCTGGCCTACTGCTTATGGGCTCAATCCAGCAAGATGCTAAGCCCACAGCTGGAGATGCTGAGGGTGGACTCACAGGAGCAAACCTTAGGCTTACTGACAATTTGGGCTTACTAAAAGGAAAAGGCTGTCAAAATCCCACTTTCCTAATTTTAAGGACAACATTCACCTGCTGGAAGTCAGAATAGGTCAGCTGATTCAAAATAAGCTTAGCAGTTTAGCAGATTGTCCTTATGCTTCTTTGAATTTTTTTTTTTAATCAACATTTCCCATCTCTCCTGCCTGTTTTTTTGTAAGTCTTTCATTCAGCTTGATGCAGCAAGATGATTTACAATGCTGCAAGCATCACAGTTAGCATGATAGTAATGTATAAAGAGTTTTGATATTAGTAATCCTCCCGGCCACCTGAGGTATCTTTTGCTGATTCTTTTTCACCTTTTTATTTTTACAAAGGTGTGTGTACACATGTGCATACACACAGGTGTGGAAGACAGTTATCTGTATATTGAAAAGTTGTTTCATAAAATGATTTTTTTTTCCCCTGGAAAACATATTTTATATGCTAAATAATCATTCAGATGCTCACCATTATCCCCACCTTTTTTCCCCCAGATTATCAAAGACAGAGGCAGCATTTAATCAGAATGGAGAACTACAAATTGGCTGTTTTCCCTGTTACATTGTCTCTGAATCCATTTTAAAAAATAAATTAATTAATAGATGGGGGTAAAGGGTGGTGGGATTTTTGTCACAAAACATGTGGAGTCTCTGCACATACTTTACAGGTGTAGTATGTCAGAGGTGTGCAGCCCAGTCCTTTATTGCTGCAGATTAATTTGACACCAAGAATGGTGTGCCTTGTAAATGACAGTAATGCTTTCAGGAGATGCTAAAAAGTCTTTATGTGCATTAATGAACAAACCAGAGCCCTTCAGCAGCCTCTGATAGAAAGACAATCATTATCACAGCTGGATGAGCTAAGGCATGGACAAACTGAGTTGTCACTGTCACACAGAGACAGTGGAAAGGCTGGGATTGCAACCCCCACCACATGCTGATCTAGCCAACCTGTGTGTTATCCACTGCATCAGTCAATAGGTCCAATACAACACTTTCAACTTCCCATTTTCAGACCCCTAAATATTTTCTAGCAGAACAACGATTCCAGCAGAACAGATTTAACCTTAATGATTTTCTTGTTTAGTTTTTGTTGGTTCCATTAAAGATGCAAAACAAATTTAGTGGCAACAAAGTGAAGGATCCCTCTGCCAGCTAGATGACATATATCATCCTGTTCCAGTGAGACCTCAGAGGGGAAAAAGTTGTTTGTCTTTGAAATGGACCATGGTAGTAGACTTCAGAAATCTCCTCTGTTGAGTGGCAGTTTGCAGTAATATTACTGCTGGGATAGCTCATTCCTTCTCTCCAGACAGGAATGGAGGGTACTGCTTTCATGGTGTCTGTGATAAATGAGTGTGTACAAATTCCCAGAATCTATTTAGAATGGTATTTTCAAATGTAAGGTTTCCTGTTAAAAAGCTAGGCAGTTCATTTTATCGTTTCTGCTTCAACTTCAACAGAAGCAGAAAACTAATTTCTCTGTTTGAATAAATTTAATTTAAAACAAGAAAAAAAAGCAATTCTCCTTACAAAAAGAGGCATATTGTTAAACTGGAATGTTAGAATGAAACCCAAAGTTAATTCAGGAATGGCTATGATTTCTTTCTATTATTTATTTTTACTGCATCAGTTATCTGCAGATTGGAGACACTTCTCAGCAAGTATCAATGGGGAGAGCAGTAAGGACATCACAGGGGCTTTCGGGAAAAAATCACACCTAGGAAAGAGCACAGACATCACTGAACCAAACTGCTGTGGAACTTCAGTTAGTGCAAACTCTGGTTTTGACACCCCAGCTTCTCAATGAGATCTTGAAATGGCATAAATCACTGAAGTTGATGATAGTATCAATAAACAGGGGTGTATCTTAGCCTTTGACATTCTGCCTGTAATGACCCCTCCAACCTCTGATGAGGAAGAGCTGCACTGGTTATTCCTGTGATGTCTTCAATAAGTATATATGTAGTTAACTGACTGCCTCCATTATTTGAATAATTTTTATTTAATTACCATTACTTTTATCTATATCAAGTGTTTCATTTCCTACATATTATTATTGTTATATTTCTTATTTATGCAGTGTTTTAAGGCCCAGTTTCTTTTCTGTAGCATACCAAAATAGCTCCAGTTAAGCCAAGTTACAAATATTTACATCAGGTGACTGTTTATTTATATGGTCTTTTACTCAACATGAAAATGAAAGGTGGGAAACAGGAAATGGACAATTTTGCAAATGGCAAATCTGTGCATTCTTGATTCTTCACACTCCTGTTGCTGCTGCAGAGCAGAACACATGGATATCTTTCTGCAAGCTCTCATATTTCATATGCTTTCTGTGTTGAAACACCTCCTTTTCCTCTCATTTTCCTGAATATTGTGGGGCACGTGAACATTTTGATTTGGTCTATTTGCCTCAAAAAGATGATTTTTTCCTAGTGAACGAAGCTAGGGTCCTTTGCTTAGATCTCTGTAAAACAGGCAGCCACAGCATAACCTATTTGCTTTCTATGTTAGACATTCAAAGAGGATGATATGGAATAGTACTTCTATCCACAAAGATACTCTCTGTATATTTGTGATAGTGGTGGAACACATTTTCAGGTTAAAACTATACTGGATAAAGACTCAGAAGACTTGAATATAAGGTCTGTTTTTCAAATTGGCAGTTGTCAATTCAATCCTTGCGTTCACCCCTCTATACCTTAACTTTCTTTCTTATCTACTATCATCACATGAATGTAGCCTCAAAGCTGGTTGATGTAGGAATCTTCTCTTAATACAACTACAGCACAGCACACAGAGAGACTTTTCCTACATTGTAATCTCTTCTTATTTACTAATAAATCAAAATTTCTGTTATAATACTACCAAAACTTCCTAGATATGTTGGATAGGGACATGAGGAAAGGAGGTTTCCAAGTCTGATTTAACTGCCTTATAGTGAAGTGAATCTGAGCCATGATGAAGGTCTTTCTCTAATACTGATCACAGCTCATTGTGCTTTCAGTTTGCTTTCTGATTCCAAGTCCTGAATCATCACCATACCTATTCCACACAACTGTCTAGAAGAACCAAATGCAGATGGGAGGACAATTTAAAATAATTAGCTAATCACAGTTAATTTTCTTGGTATTTACTGTACTAACATTAATTTTGATGAACCCCTCTGTTATTAATGTGAATGTCAGAAGTGCTTCTATAGCATTTCCACTTGGATTCCATATTAATTAACTGGTCTATTAATCTAAAGTGTTACTGCCGGAATATAGTAGAACATAACCCAGTGAGGGAAAAAAAAAAAAAAAAAAAAAAAAGATGGGAAGGTACGAAATAAAAAAAACCCAAACCCCAAACATTAAATTACCTTCTCTCGCTGATTTCTCAGAGATGGTGAAGTTTCAGTACCTTGGACAGAGTCACGGTGCCGTAATGGATTCCATTTACCAGTCTGCAACGTGATGATACATGGCTGGGTTACCATTTAAACTCATCCCTCTTTACATGTAATGGACACAAATTGCATTTATGCCTGCTTTATAGCCCACTTTAGTGCCATCATAGAAAAGAGCCTTAGAATAAATGAGAGCAGACCCACATTTCTTATCCAGTTTTCAAAACGTGGACCAACTTGATTTTTTCTTAAGGAGTTTGGAGCTTACCAGAGTCTCCAAATAAAGGATGACAAATCCATCTGTGAGAACAGTATGTCAGGTTTCTGTAGCATGAGAGCTGGACAGCTAACATCTCCTCTGATTTCTGTCCAGTGCCCCTAATCACCCTCTTTGTGAATTTTCTATATTGCAAGCAATGACCTGGAAGCACCATATAATTCACTAACTGAGCCAGATCTGTTATACTTTCCTTTTATGAGCCATCCCATGCCCTTCTAACACAGATTATCCCAGATAATTTACATTCCAAGAAAAAGCACTCTTCACCTCTGTCCTGGTTTCAGCTGGGATAGAGTTAATTGTCTTCCTAGTAGCTGGTACAGTGCTATGTTTTTGAACTAGGTATGAGAAGAATGTTGATAACGCACTGATGTTTTCAGTTGTTGCTAAGTAATGTTCAGTCTAAAGTCAAG